>JAREYC010000008.1:70927500-71102500 GCA_030015325.1 Cryptoblepharus egeriae | reverse complement strand
TTCCTGGACTGGCTGAGAGCAGCCAGAAGGGCGCTACAGTGGCGGATTAAAGAAAAGAGAGTCCTGGCGGAGATGGAGAGAAGGAGGCGTGAGGAGAATCGGAGGAGGAGGGAGCAGGAGATCGTCGGAAGGGACGTGGGCCAACACGCAAGCACGTCGCAAGCGCAACGACCGTGAGTGGATGAGCGGCAGAGGCCAGATGACGACGGGCAGGGGGCAGCCTCGCAAGGGGCACCCCCTGCAAAGGGTGAGGCAACCGCAGAGCAGCCGGAGGCCGGTGGGCAGTCGGAGGGACGGGAGGAGGAGGAGATGGTCCTGAGCAGCTGGGGGTCCATCCAAGATCTGGTGGACGTTGGGAGAGAGAGACAGCAGCAGCAGAGGATGGACAAAGAGCAGATGGAGTTGGAAGGAGGAGATGAAGGAGGAAGGAGGACGGGTCCAGGGCTTGCTGTCCCTGTTTCTGTTCATGCCAACAGGACGGGAGAACAGGAGGAGACGACCATAGAAGGACTAGACCGCAGAGAAAGACGACCACCGAGACCGAGGACAAACACCGAAAGAACCGCAACGAGGAAGAACATGAACAGAGAAAGCGGAGGACAGCATGCAGAGTCAAGGAACAGACACATT
Source organism: Cryptoblepharus egeriae (assembly GCA_030015325.1). Lineage (NCBI taxonomy): Eukaryota > Metazoa > Chordata > Lepidosauria > Squamata > Scincidae > Cryptoblepharus > Cryptoblepharus egeriae. The sequence goes on along the minus strand of JAREYC010000008.1, from coordinate 71,101,870 downwards.
GGAATGGACGAGATACACATGGACGATGGTTTGGAAGGACAAGGACCACAGGTGAATGACAAGGAAACAAGAAAGACAATGGGAAGTGGACAAATGGAGGGTGGACAGGAGGAGGAAGGGGATACAGAGAGACCGGGACTATCATCACTGGGAGTGAGGGAAAGACCCATGAGGCCGGGGTACACGTATGCCGCAGCAACAGCCACAAACAAGGGTGGCAGAGGGGGTGGAGGACAAAGAGGAGGAAGAGGGAACAGGGGAAGCTCACTGGGTCCCTGGAGAGGAGGGGAGCAGGGCAGAGAAGACGAGATATGGGAGGATGAGCAATTCCTGAGGGAATTTTTTGAAAAAATGCCTGGAGAGTAAGACCCCAGGCAGAGGTTCGTAGTAAGGATGAGGTACCAGGGGACCAACGCAGACCACATCACTAGGCAGTATATCAGAGATGAGTTGATGGAAGGACAATTGAACTTCCCGGGGACAGAGGTCCTGGCAATCTTGATGTCCCCTAGCGGGAGAGAAATAGACATTTGTTTGGACTCTGAAGCAGCATATTACGCCTTCTGGGAAAGGTGTAAGGAGGTGGTGAAGACCAGGAGTGGTCCAATGAGCAAATTCCAACTGCTCCCCCTCTTTAGGAGCGAGGCCAAAGTGGTCACAATTACATTTAGAACCACCATAATTCCAGTAGAAGACCTAACAGTGTGGCTTTCAAAGAGGTGCAGGGTGTAACAATGGCCCGAGAGAAAAAGAGATGACAAAAATTACTGGTGGGGGGAGTATAAAGCCATCGTTAGTTTGGAAACGGACCCCATGACGGGCACGGTAAGACACCTGCCAAAATACTTTTTCATGGGGGCCGAGAGGGGAACCATACGATATGGAGGACAACCGCCGGCGTGCTTCCAATGTGGCGCCTTTGGGCATATCAGGGAGGAGTGCAGAACAGCATTGTGCAGTAAGTGTGGGGTGAGGGGCCACAGGATGGAAGACTGTGTCCGTGAAGTGACATGTAGCCTTTGTGAAACCCCAGGGCACGTGTATAAATTTTGCCCAAAATCTGTGTTAAATATACTGTACCCGGAAGCCTACAGAAGAGAAATCCAAAGAGCAAAAGACCAGCTAGAAGAAATGCGAAGAGCAAGAAGAAGACAACAAGAAGCTCAAGCCGAGCAACGTAAAAGAACAGAGACCGAGACCACCGCTGCCAGAAAAGGAGGGAAAGCCAAAGAAAAGACTAAAGAACATACCACCGAGGCAGAGGAGGAGGATGAGGAGGGATGGACAGTGCAAGGAAGAAAGAAAGGCAGAGGAAGCAGAGAGAAGGAAGGAGGGAAACAGAGGCAGGAGGGAGGACAATACAGCTCTAACAGATACAAGGTCTTAGAGGAGGAAGGGAGAGAAGAAGAGCAGGAGGAAGGGGATGAGGAGGAGGAGGAGGAGGAGCAAGAAGGACTGATGGAGGTCCAAACACAAGCACCCCAGGGAACGAGGAGGCCATTAGAAAGGAGGAGGACACAAAAGAGAGGAGGGGAACATTCGAGATCAAGGGAACAACTGGAAGAAATAGGGGCAGAGGAGCCTTCAGAGAGTGAAAAACAACAGACACAAGAAAAGGAAAGGGAAGGTGGGAAAAGAGGGAGGAAAAAGCCCAGGACCATGTCACCCACACAGAGGCAGGAGGAGGAAGAGTGGGAAAAGTTGACCAAAGAATGCGATAGGCTGAAAAGACAAAGAGCCAAGTTACAATTACATGAGGGAGTATGTGAAGAGAGGGCAGAGAAAGAGCCAAGCTTACTGAAACTAAAACAACTGAGAGACATCCGGGAAGAGAGGAGAAACATCGAGGAACAACTGGAGAAAGTGGAGGCGGAGCTGAGGAGGACAGTAGAAAGACGTCAAAAGAGACCAGAAACAGAAAGAACCAGAGACCAGGATCAGGAGGAGATGGAGGCAGAAGTGATCGAAATCAGGGAGGAGGAGGAAGAGGCAAACCCACCACCACCACCACAGGGAGAGGAAGCCGTGAGTGCAAGAGAAGAGAAACAACAGCCACCGGTGATATCAACAACATTATCCGAAAAGAGATCAGACTTACCAGAGGAGGACGAAGAGGAGTTGGATACGGGCAGGTCGTCCGTCTTGATACCAGACACCGCATCAAGTAGGCCTACACCTTTGGGAGAGATCCTCCCGAGGGGGGTAGATACCAGGGAATTGGCACAACTGTGTCCAGAGACTTCTCAGGACACGGAAGCGGAGGACAAAGCCCAGAAGTAAGCACAAAGAAGTGAAGGCCTGCAGACAGAAAAAAGAAAAAGCATCATAACAAATTACTGTCAACAACATGGAAGGAAGAAGGGGAGAACAACACCAAATAACATCAAAAATTCCACCGGAGGGGATGGAGGGAGGGGTGGAGTTGCCCCACAAAAAGCAGGATGAGGTCATGACACATCACCTGAGGGTAATGACATGGAACTGCAGGGGTTTCAAGCAGGCCGAATGCAGGGCAGAGATACTGACATATTTGGGGAAAATGGAATATGATATCATTGTTTTACAGGAATTGAATTTCAAAGACGAAAGAGACCGGGCGGCAGCACAGAAGCAATGGACATGGGGCCCCTCCATCTGGTCGTATAGGCCGGATGGCGGGGGAGGGGTGGCGATCTTAACGAGGCATAGGAGTGAGCTAAAAGTGCAGGAATGGATGGTGGGATGGGTGGGCCACCTCATTGTCATGGATTTCTTGCTGCAGCCAGGAAGAGGAGGAGGGGGATCGGGACGACCTCCCCCCCTCCCCAAAGGAGGAACACTTTTAAGAATGTGTGCAGTGTATGCACCCATCCAAATGGAGAACAGGAAAAGATTATGGGCCCGGCTGAAAGATCTAGCCGAGGACACCTCAAGGCCATTGATGGTGCTAGGGGACTTTAATAATAGAGCACAGGTAAAGGATTGAATAGCAAGGCCGAGGCCATTGGCAGACTCACCAACGCTCATGCCACCTCCATTAACTCCAGAGGAAAGAAGTTTGCAAACTTACCTGGAAGGGAAGGGCCTTCAGGACCTGGCGCTGACGGTTCCGAACCACATGGAGTTCTTCCAGATGTACAATAAGAAGACGTACTTAGCAAACTTTCCTGCGCAGGAGGCAAGAGGAAAATGTACGTATTACCACATGAGGGGAGCAAGCAGGATTGACCGGATATGGGCCAGACCCGAGTGGAAGGCAGAAGCCTGCAATATCATACTTACACCGTGGTCGGACCATGGACAGTTAAGCATGAAGTTGAAGACCAAAGTGGCGGAGAACGGCGGCAATCTGGACGGCTTGAACAGAGTCCAGCGATGGCGTCTGGACGGAGCAAATCTGAAACAGCAGGAATATAAAGAGAGGATCAAACTCATCATAAGAGCTTGGGAGATGAGGAAGGACGTGCTGCAAGACCCCATCGGATGGTGGGAGCAGTTGAAGGTGAAGATCAGACAGCAATGTAGAGCCCTGTCGGGGAAAGTCTACAGAAAGGAGATCGCTACTTACCATCGAGCGGTGACCGGATTCGTCAACGCGCACATTCGCCTGAATGCAGGAGAGATGTGGAGTGAGAGACAAGTGAGGCGGAACGAAGAAGTCATCGAATCCTTCCTGAAAGGAAAGAGAGAGAGAAGAATCAGGAAACAGCAATGTCGAATGACGGGACCCATCCTCGGGCGCGAGGACTGGGAAAAGTACAAATTGGGGCAGAGACCACAGAGGGCGCTAGATGGACTAAGAGAAGACCTGGCTCAGGAACCAGATCGGACAGTGAAAGGCATGCTCGATAAAGTACACAAGCATTTTGGAGCGCTGTTTGGAGGAAGACCGCTGGAAGATGAGGATATCAGGAGCTTCATTGGCAAAGTGAGCAGAAAGGTGGTGCTTACGAAAGATCAAGAAGGTGACTTGCTTAAGCCTATTGAGGAAGAAGAAGTGAAAAGAGCAATAGGCCAAGGACGAGAAGCAGCCGCACCAGGCCCGGATGGGTTGACATACGGGTTCTATAAGACGTATGCAAATTGGGTGGCGAAACATCTGGCGGCCGCCTATAACACGGCTTTGGCAAAGAAAGGGAAGTTCTCGGAAGACTTCTTCGGAGGCTATCTGAATCTGATATATAAAGATGTCGGAGATCCGTATTCGCTGTCAAACTGGAGGCCCATCAACGTGTCCAATGTGGATTATAGGATCTGGGTCCATGTCTTACATAACCGTCTGGCCCGATGGGCACCGTGTCTGATCTCAGAAGGGCAGACCTCAGCTGTCCCAGGGAGACAGATGACGGAATCTTTAAGAGCAGTGAGGGAAATCTTTACCATGGTGCGTAGGGGCGAGTGGGGTGGTCAGATGGTCCAGATGGACCAGTCCAAAGCATTTGACCGTGTCCACCGCCCCTACTTGTGGGTCACCATGGAGAAAAAAGGAGTGCCTTCAGCATTTACGGACTGGCTGAAGATCTTGTACGAACAAGCGAACGTGATACCACTGGTCAACGGCTATGCGGGAACACCCATTCGACACCAGCAAGGATTGCGGCAGGGCTGTCCCCTTAGCCCGTTGTTATACGTGCTCGCCCTGGACCCACTGTTGGAAAAAGTGGCCAACGAGCCAAGGTTGGAAGGAGTGACATTTCCAGTCACAGAACAAGGAGTGGAAGAGGAGAAGGTAATCTATGTGGCGCATGCCGATGACGCCACGTTCTTTCTGAATAACCAACAAGAAATGGCGGTCATTAAAGAAGTGATGGAGGAATACGCCCGAGCCTCAGGGGCTGCGATAAATCTGCAGAAGTCACAGGTGCTGCAACTCCCCAGAGGATCTCGGGATCCCATGCGCAAGGGCTCATGGATGGAAGAGCAACCCCAGAGAGGAGCAGAAGATGAACAGGAGGTAGAACACGTGAGACTCTTGGGCATCTACTTTAGCCTTCAAGACGGAGAGTGGAAGCGCGGTTGGCGACAGTGGCAAGAGAGAGTGATGTATCAGCTGGCTCGGTGGAAGAAGTGGAAATTGTCGCTGTACCAAAGGGTGAGTTACATCAATACCTACTGTTTGCCCACAGCGACCTTCCTGGCGTCCATTTACCCGCCGCCCAAAGAACTGTTGGAAAGCGTGATCGGAGAAATGTTTGCTTTCCTATGGGGAACCAAGTTCTTTCCGATAGCCCGAGCAGAGGCCTATCGCCAAGTAGACCAAGGAGGACTGGGACTGCGTGCCTTGGCCCCCCGGTTGATGGCACAGTTCTTAGCCACCAATTTCCGAGGATGGTGGAGGGTCAGATCCATGAGCCAGAGGCAGGAGAGAGACCAGAGGGTGACAAGAAGAACGAGAGCCATCTGGGAAGCCTTCGGAAACACCTGGGCCACCACAAAGTGGGCGCAGAAGTGGTGGTGGCCGGAGGAAGGAGAGGTCAAACGCTTCCGCTTGATGGCAGACATGAGAGAAAAGTTGCCCGAATACCTGGCGGAGGCAGCCAGGTGGCTGCAAGAACTGCGCATCAAGGCAAACCAGTGCAGGCAGAAGGAAGAGGGGCCAGCAGAAGGGAATGCAAAGTCCATGACAGAGACCGATGCTGAGACTGGAAGCACAGAGAGCTATTGCTTAGCAGTCAGTCGATGGAGGCTGCTGAAAGAGGAGGCGGACAGGGAAGTCACGGAGGAAAGAAGGGTGCGAAGAGACATTTACGAACAGGTGGTAAACAACTGGTTGGAACAAGCGACGCTACATAGGCAAACAAAGAGCACCACCATCTCAGCCTACCGCTTGACGGACGAAGCGGCTTGTGAAGTTTTTGCAGACCAGACGATCCCTTTCAGCCTGTGGGAGGTGCGGTGGCGAGCCTTCCACCAGATGATTCGAGTCGGAGCGACGCAACCCTGGCTGGGAAGAGAACAGAGGCTTTGCAAGAGGCCGGAATGCAGACAGAGGGCAGGAGGGCCGCCGGAGGAGACGGTCGCTCACTATGTGAAGAACTGTCCAGGAGCAAGGAGGCTGTGGCACGCAGTAGCCACGAGGTTGCAATGGAAGGAGCTTGTCCATCAAGAGTGGGAGACGATCGTCTCCGGACTGCAACCGAGGGAGGGAACCCAACATCCCGGAGTGGCCTTGGCTATAAGGAACCAACCGTACGGGCCCATGCCCTGGTCCATTGTTCGCCTCACGAACCTGTATGTGCTAATGGCTTTGGGACTTTATAAACAGAAAGAACTGAAATTGGAAGGAGGCAGACAAGCACCGGCAGGACCGTGGGCGGAATTTGTATACCAGCGATTGAGAAATTGTGCAATCTGGGAAAAGGAACGCCGGAAAGAAGGTGATGCTGGACGACGGAGGTGGCATAGGCGTTGGCAGTGGTTGGGAGGTTTCCCAACGCCAATCACTTAAGGACAGGTCAAACATCGGCCACAGGACACGCACAAGCAGCAGTGGTCCAGTGGTATAATCACAAGCAGCATCAAAATAAATGTATGAAGTTAGGTAAGATGAGTAGGTAGGACGTACCTTGGACCCGTCGTACCCCCCAACAGGGACGGGGAGAGCCACCAAGTGAAAGGAAGGAACATCTGGATGGGAGGAAAAAACAAGGGAGGGTGAGTGATGGAGAAGGGATCAGAGGCAGGAGACCCAACACCCACCCCCGGAAAGATACCTACCTGAAATCTGTACTCCAGGCGATGAATTACCTATGACAGGATGTCCCACGGAGTTCCATCTGGGGAGAAAAAGAGAGAAGGGTTATGAGTACAGGACATACAGGCACCCCCATAGCCCCCGCAGGAACATCACTTACCTGTGAGGGGAGGGAAACAGGAGCAATACTTGTGAGGGAGGAAAATACAATGAGGGAACAATGATCAAAAGGTACACGTGTGTTGTAATTTGATGTTTTCTTGTAAGTGATCCGTGTAAATGTGTAAATGTTTGGGTTTGGGTTGTAAATGTGTGTACCAATGTTCTTTGCTTTTCTAATGGGGAATCTGTATAGGGGGAAAGCAGGGGTAACTGTGTTCAAAGGGATTTCGGATGCAACATGTGTGGTGGGGGAAAGGTGAAAACGTCTGGATATGTTGGGAGGTGGGAGTAAGTGGATTTGTACTGTGTTCTGTATGCTGTATGTGTATGCTTCTGCACTTCTGTTAATGTACTTGTTTGTGTAGAAAGGTTTTAATAAACACCAAATGAAACCTAACCCTAAACCTAACCCTAACCCTAACCCTAACCCTAACCCTAAACCCTAAACCCTAAACCCTAACCCTAAACCCTAACCCTAAACCCTAAACCCTAACCCTAAACCCTAACCCTAACCCTTAACCCTAACCCCTAACCCTTAACCCTTAACCCCTAACCCTAACCATAACCTTAACCCTAAACCCTAAACCCTAACCCCTGACCCCTAACCCCTAACCCTAACCCTAACTCTCACTTCCCTGTCTGGGACTTGTTTTTCTGACCCCTTCTCTCTCCTGTTTTCCTTTTCCCCTCCCCACCCCTGAATAAGGGGCTTCTTGTTTTTGTATGCAGCCAGGGCATTGTCCCGAGCTCATATAAATGTCAAGTCAGGGCATTGGTCCCTGTTCAGCTCCTGTTTTGTGTTTCAGTTTGAAATTTGAGCTATAGTTTGTTTTAAAGTCCCATTGAAGTCGAAAAGCGGCACCCAGAGAAGCCGTACGGTCCAAGGGGAGGCAGACCAAAATTAGTCACACTAATAGTACGCCCACAAATTTGGGCTAAGTGAAGTACAAAGTTGTGCTGTACCAACCAAGTGCTGTACCAGCAGATGCTCATTTTTAGTTGAGTAACAATGGTTGAGTACCAATAGTGAGTACAACTTGGTCATACCCACTGTACGTTACCAGCAATGTACGATAGTTCTAGCTTTTCAAGCGCCCCTACCAAGCGCCTCTAACCCTAGCCCTAACCCTAAACCCTAAACCCTAAATCCTGACCCTTATGCTAAACCCTGACCCTGACCCTAAAGCCTGACCCTAAACCCTGACCCTGATCCTGTCCCTAACCCTAGCCCTAACCCTAACCACCTTTCATGCACCTTGCTATGTCTAGGAAAGGTGTTATCTAGGACCTTGGTAGGAAAGCCACCCCAGTTTGGTATTTGGCATCTCACTGCTCCTGAACATGGAGGCTCTACTGAGTGCTTTCTCTTCTTCCAGGCCTCACCCCTGCCTCTTCCTGGACTCTTTCGTGGAGGTTTTTGGCTTCCAAGACTGAACACGGAAGGGAGTAAAATATACATTATTCAATAGAATACCCCAGAAGGGGGTAAAATGTACAAATTCTGTCCAAAAAAGAAACCTCGCTCTTTCTCATTCCCTTATTGCATCAGCTTCCTTGCATATATGATTCCTTGTTAGCAGGGTTAGAGTCTATTGATGGTTTCTGGTCTGGCAGTGAGCTGCCTGCTTCTAGCTAGGGCATTTTTGAGGCTTTTAAATGTGCTCAATAAATCCTAATAAATTCTAATAAATTCTAATAAATGGATTTGTCCACTATACTCAGACCATGCCTTTTATTTATTCACTAGTGAAAAGTGTACCCGTGTCATGGGAGTAAAATTCCCCTGTACGCCATCCCCGCACTGCGCATCAGTCCCCCATGCGCATCATCCCTCCATGCACATCATCCCCCCATGCACATCAACTCTCATGCACATCAACTCTCATGCACAACCCCCCATGCACAGCATCCTCCCCTGTGCAACCCCTCCCTCTGCACAACATCCCCCCACACTGCACTGGGCACCAAGCACCAAGCTGGCTGGAGGATGGTCAGTCTTCCATGCTTCTAGGCCCAGTGGTTTTGGCTGGGCGTTGATCAGTGAGTCAGTGACTTTTCTCTTTATATATATAAAGCTTTAGAAGGGGCCTTTGGCTTGATCCAGCAGAGCTCTTCTGAGTTTCTCCACCAGGTGGCAGCACAAAATCACACCTGTATATTTGGCAGGGGGAGGTATTCTAATTTTCAATTTAGGTTGCCCAGGTTGGAGAGATAAAGGTACACAACTTGGTTGTGGACAGGTTTTATTGGATGCTTTGGGTGTGCAGGGGGTACAAAATACTGGAGGTTGTTGAACGTGGCTCCGACTTCCAGGATGCCCTGTGGTGGTCGTATGGGGGGGGGTTGTTCTGTTCTCCCCAAGGGTGGTGTCTTGAAGGCAGAGATGGTTGATTATGTCTTCCTCGTGGAAAATCTGGGCCTTTAGCAGGGGTTCTCGTTCTTTTCCTCCATCAACTTCTGCTGGACTTTCTTGGAAGTTCCGGATCCATGAAATAGTCTGAAACGGCATAAATGAGAGAATTTGGGAAGGGGAGTTCAGTAAAGCGATCGAGAACCGAGCTCCAGAAAGGGCCACCCTCAGGCGTCACCAAAAGACAGAGAAGAGCAAGTTCACAAGGGGTGGATTGGCTCCTTGGTTCAGTCCACGGACGACGCCGGTGTGTGCTCTCCAAGATGGAAGGCCTTGATGTCCCCCACGTTGATTGAAATCAGTCTGTACTGCGTGTTCTCCCTGTCGCTGTGGGGGAGGGGTCCAGATGCACCAGACATTCCCAACCTTCACAACCACCTGGCGTGCCAGATCTTGTTGAAATTATATTTACATTTATATTTATGTGTATTTGTGATCCCCCTCGACAAAATGGGTGTTGCAGAGTCTAAGCAACTGGATGGCATGTAAAGGGCACAATTAAACTCTTCCCTCCTGTGGATAAAATGGGTGTTGCAGAGTGTAAGGAGCTGCATGGCGTGTAAAAGGCACAATGAAACTCTGCCCTCAGGCACATTTCAGCTGAACGTGGAAAAAAGGAGTTTCAACTGATGGAGGGTTAACTGTTTTCTATGGTTTTTTGGATGATCAGCTATTGCTAGTGTTTCTGTGTGGTCCAAACCAACTCATCTTCCTCCAGTGTGGCCCAGGGAAGCTAACAGGTTGGACACCCGTGTTAGAGGTCAGTCAGTAAGGAAAGAATACCATATCGTGAGAAATTTTTTTGTGACAGATTTTTGCATTCAAAATTGTAAATATCAATAGTAGCATGACAATTTTTAAAATTATTTATATAATACTAGGGAGGGCTGTATATTTATTTATATTATATTTATATAATGGCTGTATAAGTGAACAAATTATACAACAAATACCTAATCTGGACTGTGAACAGGAAGCCCACCCTGCAGGAAATCCTTCCCTGTCTCTTCCTGGTTTCTCTGAGAGCCAGAGCTGTTTTTCATGCAGTGTTATCTGCACAGTAAAACAGAGACTCCCCTTCCCCTAAAAGCAGAAGCAAGAGGAGGGCCAGACTGCTCTTCCTGCTGGCAGTCCCATGGCCCTCTCAGGTATAACAGACACTCCCCTTCCCCTAGAAGCATGGACTTCTCCAGTTCAAAGAGACACTTGTTCAGCAGGCTGAAGCAGAGACAGACCTGGAACCAGTGAAATCTGGGGCTGGGCAGGGGACGGACTCAGCGTGGAAGGGATTGCCTCTTTGGATTGCCTCTTTGTCAGTTTTGTTCTCCCCAGTAGGGAAAGATGCATACTAGATGCTGTTTTAGGACTTCCATTCAGAGCGCGATACCACAGCCTTTCAAGGCTGAAGGATGCCAATGATGACTGCAGAGTAAGGCCACACAGTGGCTAGTAGGCTTAGGCCCAATATTTCAGCCTGTTTAGTATGTTCAGTATTAATACACTATTGTTTTTTCAGCAAGGTGACATTGTGAAAGATGAGATATGAAAACATAATAAAAGCCCTTTGGGATTGGTAAAAGGGGGACCACCTAGTCCCACATCCTGTTGCCCAAGAGGCCTACCAGCTGCCTCTGAGAAGCAGGAGAGGAAGCCCCCCTCTTGTGTCAGTGCTCCATGTGCACCTGAAGCTGGAGGTATTACACAACTTTAGATAGGCCTGCTGTTGCCAAAAGGGCTTTAAACTTAGGGGAATTTGGCTATTGCCTTCTTGGACCGCAAGGCAGGATTCTTAAACAACATCGTGCAGAAGAGGATACTCTCATTAGGAAGAGAACAACTTGGGGAAACTTATCACAAAGAAACAGACTTTGGCTGCAATCCTAAAGACACTTTCCTGGGAGTAAGACCCATTGAACACATTGGAGCTTACTTTTTAGTAGATATGCTTAGGATTGTGCGCTTTATTGTTAGAAGGCATAAATTAAAATTACATGCATTCAATATCATAAGATCAAGTGTACCTGTTCCTTGAATAGCATGTACCAATGGAAGAGGGGATGCAAAGGAAGGGAGGGAGCTGGGAAAGAAAGATGGAGGAAAAGGAGAGCAATATCTACCTTCTTCATGTCATGCCATCCAGGAAGGAGAGAGAGACAGAGAGGGAATAGGCTGGACTTGTATGTTTCATACCTTGGATTACATAACCTGAAAACAATTGGGGATGGACATACCCTGGAGTGGGGCAGGTCAGCCACATGGCTTGTTGATACCTGAACAAAGTCAGGAAACAAAGGGGACCCTGGAAGTAGGTCCAGAGGCACAAGAGGCAAAAGGGTCTCTCTTCAGACTGACTTACACATTGGAATCTGAACAGAGAGAGATTAAAGCAGGCATCCATCAGTCTTGAAAGACCATGGTATCCTGCTCAGCACTGCGTAAGCTGCATGCAAAGCACGAAGGCCTGGGTTAGATTGATATGGAGGAGAGGCTGTTCCCTAAGCAGCAAATCCCCCCTCTCCACCCCACTGAAATAGTCAAATGGAATGGCAGAACTGATACGATGGGTTCCAGCTGTGTCACAGAGCTGGGCTAAGGACAGGAGCTCACCCTGTCTGGTGGGACCGACCCAGGTCTTGAACCCTGTCCTGCTGGTTAACAGGCACAGCGTCTTAACCGCTTGTGCCACTCACAGCCCAAAGCGAGATTAAGGAGACAGGAAACTGTCAATTGGTGTTGTTGGGGAAGAAGGTGGAAGGAATAATAGGGTGGAGACAGAGTGTAACACCAAGAAGGCCTATAGAAGCCAGCTGAAGATCAGGTTTTATACGTATTTCATAATTCATAGGGAGAAATTAATAAAATCTAGAGCTTTACTTGTAAGGCTGCCTTCAATGAATTCATTAAATTGTGGTCTTTGCTATGACTACTCACTATGGTTGCTATATGAATACCTCATTTTTATTTGTTTTCTTCATATTTGTAGAAAAATAAAGGACACGTATGAACAGAATTACATAATTACATAAGACATTAATCCAACCGAAACAGCATCCAACGTCAAAAGTGAAATCTTTACCACCAAAATAAAAGATCTGAGTTCTTTGGAGGCCAGACTCCATTTTCCCCTCAAGTTGCTCCCAAGTCACTCGGGGGTTTCACATGTCTGAGTCCTCAGGCTCTCCAGCCAGAAGTGTGTGGCTGTTGTTGCTGCTCCTGAGACTGGAGCAGGCTGGCTGGGCTTGGAGGCCATCAGTCCTGGGACTCCTCCTGTGCAATGAATGCAGCTGCTTCTGCTACCCTCATGTTCCTTCTCAAAGCTCATTGCTGCCACCACTTTCCTGATTGTACTTGCAGTCCCAAATGTCCAGTGAAGATCTCGGTACCATTTCCTGTAATGCTAGAAGCTGCATAGTTGGAATGGTTTAAGGCTCTGTATACGGAGTAGAAGAGCTTTGAGCATGTACCTGGTCTCAGGATCCAGTGTCGTCTTCTTGTCCTCCAGTTCCTCCTGGCTCCTCCTTAGCCAATTCAGTCTGCACACTGACAGTGAGAACAGAGGCTGCTGCTCTGACACAGGCAGCTTTGGTTTTGCATTCAGAGTGGGAATTGTGTGCACCCCTCGCATCATAATCCAAAAGCTTACAACTTGGCGTGTCAGTTTTGTTCTCCCCAGTAGGGAAAGGAAAGGCATAGAAGGTGGCTCTGTCTGCTCCTCTCTTCAAAAGGCTAAGATCAAGATTTTTCCGCTCCTGGGAGGAGATGAGCATGGTGTCCATTTGGTGGTCCCAGCCCTGGCTCCCTTGCTCAGATATGTGGGTGGACTGAGAAGAGTTCTGGGAGGAAATGTGTGTGGAGTCACTCCCATCTTCATTGTCGCTGTACAGACTTGGTGAACGGGCCTCGCCTATGTCTGTGCAGGACTGACAACCGTCTTCATGCTCAGAAGCGTCTGCATCCTCTCCACTGCACTGAAAGAAGGCTTCCCACTTCGGCACTTCAGTCACGGGCTGCTGCTGGGGACCTTTCGGCTGGCAAGGGGAGTCCGAGTGCATAACTTCTGCTGGATTCTGCCACCCAGTCCTGGAGCCTGGCATCTGTGGCAGAGCTTCTGTTAGATACTCCTCTTCCTCAGGTTCCTTCTCTTCCTCCTCCTCACTATTGGATTCCTCACACTCTACAAAATCCACCTTCATAGAGGTAGGCATGGAAAAGGCCTTAGAATTTATTGAGTTGTTATCACTTTGTGAAGAAGCAGAAACAGGCTTCTTCTCAGGGAGCACAATCTCTGGCTGCAGTTTTGGAATCTTGTGTCGCAGAGAAATCGGTTCAGTGTCAAAGAGATCATCACCACCTCCACCACCTGTCACGGCAAAGAAAACCAAACACAAACCAGGGGTCAGAAAAAGGTGCACAATAACTTGCAGCCAATCTACACTTCCATCCAAGTTATCGTACATCATGCATCTTTTTGGTGCTGGAATGTTCTCCCACCAAAGTTCCCTACCACTGAAGTTTGGGCTCGATGATTCTTCCCAGCTGCCTACAAGTTGTCTAAGGCTGCAATCCAAACCCCAGTTAGCCCATCCTAAGCCTTGTGCTGACTTGAGGTTTCACAAAAGTGCCATAAGACTCTTCTGCTCCACTCCTGGAGGATGGTTAGGCTAATGCACAGACATGCACTTCCCTCCCTACATAACCACAGGAATGGGAAGATTCATGAGTTGTGCTGGCCTAGGTTAGATTGCACCTTTAGGGCAATTCCTGCAATGGCACTCTTTGAAGCAACATCAACCACTGGCTGTCTGTACGGCCAACACTCCAAATCTACAGACACCGTCAGAGCAACAGCCCCATCAAAAAGCTTGAGTGCAGAAGCTTCTGTAACACGAGATCATTCTGTAGAAGATCCTCGGTTGACTTATCATAATGCTTTGACTTCATTAATAAACCCACCATTTGGTGCAGAGATGATGCATGGGGGGAAGAGTGCTACGGTGTGGTTAGTACTGGCAGGGACTCTGGGGAGGTATCTAAATGTGGCACTGACTTGTTTGGAGAGTGTGACCTGGAGTGCATCCAACAGAGCTTAATCTGGCTAATTATGTTAGATTTCTGGATCTATCTGTTGGTTCTGGGTGAGTTCTGAACTGATTAGCACTTTCAGAATTTGAACTAGTTGGGTTTTGTCAGTTGCAGTTGGAGCTCAGAGCAGAAGCGAGCCCAGGAGCTGCGATACTGATAAGCTCTGAGGTGTTTCAGATTTTACGTGCATGACCTGGAGTGTCTTGAACTGCTCTGAACTGTAAATACAGTTAATAGAAAACTACTCTGCTGTGTAACTCTTCACTCTTGCGCCACATAAAGTCACAGGACCTCAATCAGTCAACATCCTGATAAACTTCTTTACATTCATTTCTTTTACAGCAGTGGTCTTCTAAGTGGGGGTTGCAACAGCCCCCCAGAGGAGTCGCAAAGGCTAAGCGACCGTCCTCTTGGTCCCCTGCATGGCGACCCCATTGATTCCCCAAGGTTGTCACGTGCGCGAACTTGAGCGCCTGCAATTATAAGCCTGCTTGAGTGGCTTTTAAAGGCAGTCTGAAGCCCGACTACTGCTGCAGGAGCGGTGGTGAAATGTTTCTGTTTTAAAGGCTTTGCATTGGTCTGGGTTCGCGAGCACCGGCAGGATGGGTGGCTGAGAGCTCCTGGTCCCCCAGCCAGCCCCTCATGCGCTTCCCTTCCCCTTTGGCCCAGATCCTCCTCTCAGCTTTATTCAGATTCCCCAGGCACACATGTAAGTGGAAGCTGCAATACTTGCCAAACTTCCCTGAGAGTAAACCCCCTTTGGCTTGGACAGGACTGAGTAGACATGCAAATCATGGGGATCCAAAGCTGCAGACCTATGCACATTGTGTTGGGAGTAAGACCCACTGAGCACAAACAGACTTATTTTCAAGTAAACAGAGGCTGCAGTCCATATGTTCCTAGTAGTAAGTATTGAATACAATGGGACTTACTTACAAGTAGATTGGGGAGAGTCTCCAATCCATATTTTCCTGGGAGTCTCATTGAACACAATGAGACAAAGAGCACAATCCTAACCATGTCTACTCAGAAGTAAGCCCCATTGTGTTCAATAGGTCTTACTCCCAGGAAGGTATCTTTAGGATTGCAGCCACACTTCCAAGTAGACATGGAAGGAGACTCCCTCATCAGCAATGTCACTTCCAGTCATGACATCACTGCTAGGTTGATGATATCACATTAAAATCCCAGTAAGTATAGGAGGGGGTCCCAGACCAAGGGAGTCTTGGGCCAAAACACCTGAAGACCAGTTTTACAAAGATATGCAGCAAAATAAAAGTCTTTCTTTATTAATCTGTTTTGTTACCACAATTATGGTGGGTTATTATGGTCTGGGTGCATTAGCAGGAGCCTCTGCTGTCTGGTTTTCTTGAAGGAGACTTCCCTGTCAGTGGCTCCAGCTGGCATGCTGCAGTGGGATTGGTCACACTTTAGATGCCTGATGTTGCACCCACTGGTGGGAGAGGGTGGGCATAATGCTGGTCCCCCTTCCTGCCTTCGGGACTGGGCAAATCCCCAGGGACCTTTCCTTGGAGTTGCCAGTCCTCCTCTCTTCCTTGCTGCCCAGAGAACAGGTGGCCTTTGTTGGGTGGGGGTAACTGGGCATCCCTGGCTCTCCCCTCTCTCTTTGAACCTCCTCTGCTCTGCCCTGGAAGTCACCCATCACCAGCTTCACCCAGGAGGAGTCCATGGAGGTGCAAACTCCTGCCTTGGCACTGTATTCCCAATTGATCCCAGCAGCGGGGATGCCCTGCTCCCTCTGCTTCAATCTCCACCCCTGGCCTGATAGTACAGCTACTTTTCTCCCACAGTTGGCAGTGAACCTTGCCACAGGTGGACATGTTTAGGCTCAGCTGTCGATGCACCCACAGAGGCTGTGGTCTGCCAGCCCCAGTGACTCAGCTACAGTTGCTGCCCTTAGCGCACCAACACTGCATTTCAGGAGTCTTCCTCCTGCCCACTCCCTCCTCCTTCTCCCTCACTCCTGCTTCTTCCCAGGTAAGAGCACCTGTTTCTGCTGCCTTGTCCTAGACCTGGAGGCAATATCTGTTCCATTTCTGCCCTGGCATGAAGTCTCCTCTGATGCAGCCCAGGTGTGTACATTGCTAGGGTGCTCCGGGGTGACTACTTAGCACAATGTACGAACACACACTTCTTTGGCACCAACAGCAGCTGGGGGAGAGGATGGGGGACACAGTCCTGTTACCTGTAGTTGTTGGATCCAAGTCTCTGATTCTTTTCAAGGTTCCAAGAGGTTTATACTTTGGCTCATGACTTTTGCTGTACGATCTGCAGAATGGCTTTAAGCTGAGAAAATAAGCAATTCAGGGGATAACTACCCAAGAAGTTGTTTGGCTTTTCAACAGCTTCAGGTCGGCCACTTCAAAATACTTCACACACTCAGCTGAGGGGCAGCAACTTTTTTCAGACAGTTACTAAACTTGTCCCCACTTTCTGATGGTTGCACTCTTTCAACACCTTTCAATTATACTCATGACTCATTCACTCTATGCATGCTTCACTCTTTCAACCTCTCTCTGCTGGTCTAAAAGCTACAATTGTCTTCCCTGGTGTTGATTTTCATGTAGCAAAGTGAACAAACGGTTTTTGGCATTTCTTTATGACTCTTCAGTAAATAACCAACATTCAAATATGTAAGATATTCATTGCCCACTCTTGCCTTTGTTTATTTTACTGTTATTTGTTATGTACTTTGGCTCTGTGTTAATAAATATGTGTTATTTAGGCTTTCGCAAGTGGTATTTATGTCTTTTTTTGGTGGCCACTTTGCATTTGCAAGCTGAAAAAGACTGGGTTCCACTTTTAAATGGTTTTCACTTTTGGACAGTGCTCCGGTCACTAACCTGTCCGTTAAGTGGGGATGCTTGTAGCTGCCTTGGGTCTACATAGTGGAGAAAGGCGGGGCATAAATACATTAAATAAATAAATAAATAAATATAAAATATCAGCAAGTCTTAAAGCGTGTTTGCTTAAACATGTTTGCAAGTCTTAAAACACGTTTGCTTAAAAGTTTGATAAACGTACTCTGGAGAAAACTCACTCAAAACAGTAAACAGGTTATCCACTAGAGTTCCATTCTGGAACTTCTCGTGGATTTAAAAAAATTATCCAATTTTATAAAGAAAACAATGGAAAAAATAGATTTAAAGACACACATCCAGGTTCTTATCCCTGTATGTGCCTAACTGAATAAGGTAGTGCCTCAGTATCTGCAGGGCTTTGGTTCTGGGACTGAAAACAGAGTGGCTGCCTGCATGACTACCTTTCTACAACAGGAGAAAAGCAGTTTTTAAAAGTTTGATTTGCAGTGTTTGCGTTGAATCAAAAAGGTTGGCTGCATATCTGGGACAGCCTGGCTCTTAGTGTCACTGCCATGAATGCAAGCAAAGGGCCCAGGAGAAAGAGAGGTGAGAAGATACTTGCATTTCTGTAACTCTCTCTTCTGTTGCCCCCACTGGAATCACATTTGGATACACATTCAGAGGACGAATATGGCTCAAGAAATCCTGAATCTAGAAAAAAGAATTGGAGACAGGAGAACCTGGCCGCTTGCGAAAGGACTAGAAGCGCAACGACTTACCAGTGAGCCCAAGGATGAAATGTCAAATGATCCCAGTTCTCCAGACTGACTACTGACACTCACCGCACAATCCTCACTCGCACTGGAACATGCAGGCTGAACATGTATCCAGTGCTGGTTTTTAGAGTGCTACTGTGCAGCAGCAACTACTCCCAGTTGCCCGCCCTGCTTCCTACTTCCTCATCCCAGGTCAGCATCCCCAGCATGCCTAGCCCCTTAACTACCCCCTCCCCAGACCCAGCACAGGTTTCCTTTCTGCCATCCTGTGGAGGCACAGACAGATTGGCACACCTCAAAACTCTGATCTAATCCATCCCAGAGTGGTGCTAAGGTGCCATAAGGCACTTTGGCACCAGCCCAGTGAGCACTCAGGACTGCGCTCTCAAAGTAGTTACTCTGAGTCAATATTGAGACACTCAGTTCTGGGTCAAGTACTCTGATACTCAGCCCTACGGCACCAGCCCCAGCCTTTTTCTGCTGTGATCCATAGAAGGAACTTTTAGGGCCCCAGGTTGCCCCATTCACTTCTGCAGAGAAACCTCTGGCAGGCAGAAGAACTTCAAGCCCATTCGTAGGTGGCTCCGAGTCACTGTCTCTCTCACAGCCCTACACAGGGCTGCCACTTCTTATACACCAAACGTGTAAAGTTATCCAAGGGTTACAGCAGCCAGAGAGCCCTGGATTGAGGGGAAAAGTGTCACAGTTCTCAAAATCTGCAGTAACCACCACAGCCCCAGTCTCCGTCCCAGGCAACCACAGCCTCTTCCTGCAAGCATCAGCCAACAGAACCAGTGCTCTCCGGGCTTTCAGTAGTTGCTTTTCCCACTTCTTCTCCTCATCTCCAATGGGAAACTTTCAAAGTGGACCACGTATTGATCTGTCAGCCACAAGACAAATAAGTGGCTCCAGTAACTCACACTCTCAACTACTATTTAAACAAGGTACCACCCTACCCTTAACAGAAGTCCCAAAAGGATGGCTCAGATCAGGGTGTCCAAACCTTTTGGCAGGAGAGCCACATCTCTCTGACACTGTGTCAGAGGCCAGAAAAAAGACTTGAATTTACATAAAACAATGTTTTGGATACATTACAAGGCTTGTTCATGGGCCAGATTGAGGGGTCTCTGCAGGCCACATTGAGGCTTGCTGCAGGCTGCATTTGGTCCTTGGGTCGGGGTTTGAACACCCCTTGCTTTGATCAATGTTTCTCAAACTGTGGTTCAGGACTCACAAGGTGGTTCATGAGTCTACTTCAGGTGGGTACCCATTCATTTCAATATTTTATTTTAAATATATTGGTGCTAGCATGCTAAGTGACTGCTTTGGGGGAAGTGTTACAGATCTGTATTTTAATAGGCTGCTATGTATATGGCTTCAATGGCTAAGTGGTTAAGACGCTGTGCCATGATCCTTTTACTCTGGAATAGACCCAAAGGTTGCAGTGGCTCTGTGGTTAATGGTGCTGTGCCTGTTGACCTGAAGATCAGAAGGTGAGTGGTTTGAGACCCGAGTACTGCAAGAGGGGGTGAACTCCCATCCTTAGCCCAGCTCCTGCCAACCTAGCAGTTCAAAAGCATAGAAACGCAAGTAGATAAATAGGGACCACCTCAATGGGAAGGTGAACAGCGTTCTGCGTGCTTTTGCATTTAGTCACGCTGGCCACATCACCACAGAAGTCTCTTTGAACAGAGCCTACTCTTCAGCCATAGAAAGGAAGATGAGTGCTGCACCCTATAGCCATGGCAGGTACCTATACATGCCTATACATCCTGCAGCCAGTCATGGCTGGCAGGGCAACCTGTGAGGGACCCTTTACCTCTGTATATGCCTTTGACAATGATAATAAAAGGGACTTATTCCTGGGTAAGTGCAGGTAGGACTGTAGCCAGAATTGTTGAAAACATGTCATGCTTGACGTTGCCATTTCTGGCCATGGCATCACTTCTGGTGTGTCCTGGAAGATTCTCGTTCTAAAAAGCAGGTCCTGTTGCTAAAGGTTTGAGAACCACTAATTTAAATCATGTATGGAAGGTATCTGGACATTCTACTGTGCTATTTAAATGACAAGTATTACTCTTGAGTATTTCTCCAGTTCAAACCATCTACAGCCAGACAGGTTTTTAAATCAGTACCCTAAAGCACACTCACACATATATAACGGCTATTTCAGACCTGGAAAGGGGATACCTTATTTCACAAAATAAGTAGGATCTGCTACCTACCTCACTGTAAGAGGAATGAAACGAGAAGCAAGCCCTGTATGAACTCTCCCCAGTCCTGAAAAGAAAAAGAAAATTAGCAGAACGTTCTTTGGAGTACCTCCAAACTAACCTTAGTGGGCCAATGGAGTTCACTAGTGACAGCCACCAGTGTAAACAAAATCAAGGAGGGGAGCTCTGTTAATGGTTCTCCACCTTTCCCCATCCGGAGTTGTTAAGGACAGACAGTCACTATATCAAAATGCAGAAAGAAGCTCTGGGTCCAAATCCTGCTAAGACTTAGAGTTGGTGGTTTGCACCAAAGCCTGGCACTAAATAAAAGGTTGCACAGTACTGACCTCAAGGCCATCACAGTTCACTGACAGTGCAGTGCCAACTTGTGCTGAACCAGGCAGGCTTCCCTAGCCTTTCCAGCACAGCTATTGGGACTGCTGTTGCACTACCACAGAGAAAGGGAGGATTGTCCCCTTCCCACAGTAGGGCTGCAGCAACCCCAGTAGGTCTACTTAGGTCACATCTGGAGCCTCTGTCTGCTCCATGCTACTCCTCAATGGAGGTTAGGATCCAGCATAACTATTGGTCCAAGCCCTGCCTCCCAGTTCCCTTTCCACCTGATCATAGTCCCGTCCCCAACCACCCACCTCTGCCCCATAAAGCTCATTTTTTGCCTCCTGCCTGCCTTCCCCAGACTACTCACCCTTATACCACCCTAGCAGAAGTGCAGACTAGTGCAGGAAAGTCAGTACATGTTTGTGCATTGGCCTGACCTTCCCTGTTGTGGCGCAGACATGCCATGCTGCCCATCTGTAACACTTAAACTGGCACAAGTGACTTGTGGCAGCCTAGGGGGCACTTTGGATTGTGCCGTTTCATTTGTTCCATAGCTTTGGGTGAAAAGATAAATTGAGTTATAAAAGGTTCTAAAGCTACGCAAGTCAGCAGTGAAGACAACAGGGGAGGGGGAAGCATGAAACATGCCATGCGCTCCACTGACCTGACCACCACATTGGTCTTCCTTGTCCTTTCGCCAAACCACATGGTGGACGGCTTCACACTAATGACATGCAGCCGCTTTCCATCCTGGGAGGTTATTCCACAGGGCAGCCTGTTTGCTCGGAGGAGCTCATCATCCTATTGGACAAACAGCATCTCACACACACAGCTCCAGCACAAGGAGGTGCCTTTCAACACCTAGCATGTCACCCCGATTAGTGTTCTGCCTTCAGCCTTAACAGGCACAACGTTCAGCTTCTTGTGCAGCTTCCCCCCGCTGTGAAAATGAATTTCTCTAACAAAATTCCTTGTTCAGAGAACTCTGCTGGAGAGCAGAGGAAGGTGAGGGAGAAGAAAGGCCCGGAAATATGGCCAGTGAATGCTGCTGCCTGATCCAGAGCATTTCCCCCCACTGCAGTGGGACTGTTCAAGCTCTGTTCAGGCACACTTCTTCACACACTCCTGTATACGAGAGACTGGAGGAAGAGGACACAAGGGCAGCAATCACAGGAAGGGCTTCCTTCTTAGTCTGTCCAGTGTTTGGAACTGCAACTGGTTGCTGATCAGGGGACTTGTGCCAAACACAAGCACTGGGGCTTGCTGGCAAATTTATGACAGCCTCCCCCACCCCAAACACACAAGGAGAAATGAAGATGGCTTTAGTATCGGAGAGACATGGAAAACATGTGAACAAGATTAGGGATGAGCCTACCCCTGCCGTGCGATAGGGGGCGTGTTTACACTGAAATATTGGAATTCACCAGTAATTAACCCACGAAAGATCTAAAAACCCAAAACACAGCCTGCCTCTCAATGGCCTCTCAGAGTCACAGAGTGTGGACATGACACTGGTCAAGTTTATTCTCAGAACCACATGAGCAGTGGATGCAGAGACCACTTGGACCTCCAGGAGTAAAAGAGAAAACATTTTGCATGGAGCTCCTCTGCAGAGCTATGATTTCTACGGACAGTCACCGAAAACAACCACAAACAACTTTGGTTCTCAATCTCTTTGGTTCTCAGAACCAGAACATTCATAAGGCTCCACGTGACCATCGCTGCCCTCTTGATCTGGCAAACCTAACGTAAACAAGCAAGGTATTAAGAGGCAGAGCCTGACTGCCTTTCAGTCCACCAGACCATTCCCAAAGCTTGCCGATAACCAAGAAAACCCAGGCACTGCTGAGCAACTGGTCTTGATGCCAGATGGCGGAAAGAACCATTTATACACACATACCCTGGGATGACGACAGGCGTGGATCTGCGTGTGTCGACCTGTGGTGATATGGCAGAGAATTTCTGGCATGTTTTTAAACATGTCCAATTTGTTCACGTGCACCTAGGAATTCAAAGGGATTGTTACTAATGCCGTTCCAGACCATTTTGTTTGGAACTCAGCTGTAAATGTCTCCTGGAGAAATCTGGGAAGCCAGGAAAGTACTTGGTTCTCCCAAGTTCCGCCTCAAAAGTGCTCTGACCCCGTCAGTTGCCCAGGCAGTGGAGCACTGAACAGCATTTCCTGCAGTTTCCTATTGGTCTTCCATCTCGGGGATCTTTGCTGATGGAAATGCAGTGTTTAAATTGACAAACACATACCAACTGCAGGGTTTCTATCCACTTAGGAAGAGCAAAGCAGCATGGACAGCCTTACCTTGACTCCAAGCTCCTCACTGAGGTTTGTGAATAAATATTCATAGCCATAAGCCGCTTTGCAGTTCAGCCACACTACGTGATAAGGACTCAGACTGATCCAGCTTCGAACCAGTTCCAGTATGCCCTTCATGCATTCCTCCTGGCACACAAAGGAAAAGAACAGAAATACTTTCTTTCACCTTAAAGCTTATTGACACCATGAGTCAACTGCACATCACAGCTGATCTGCCAAGTTTTAATTCAGGTGACCCCACAGTCGCCCCACCATGTTTAAAGAGCCCCACTAATCCAACTTCCAGTACTGGAAGTTGTGCTGCTATATTTCAAGACCCACTTCTCTGTACATTCCCAGGGACATTTAAGCCTTGAGGATCCTTTCTAGGTAGCAAAAACAGAGTATAAATAAAACAAAATAAGATATATAAAAAACAGCATAAGTCCCGAAGCAAACTACACTTGGGGCAGTGTAGAGAAGAGGCAAAGCTAACTTCTTTCTGTACGTCCCTTTGCCTCCATGGAGCATGAATTGAGCACTTTTCCAAGCTGAAATCTTTTCTATATGGAATGCAAACATATGATGTGCTTTATATTTCACCAAGCCAAAGATCGTACTAATCCAATATGGTATTTTGAATATGAGCAGCCCTCCAGGATCCCGGCCATAGGTTTTTCCTAACCCTGGTATCAGAAACGCACTGAAGCCAGAGATGTCAGAGGTGGAGCATTCCATGGACTGAGGAACATGCTCAGCTCCGAAACTATGAATCTTCCACAGAGGGATTCATAAAAGTTCAGTCAGTAAAGCCTCCAGCTGTTTTATATGACCTCTGTGAGACTGGAAGGCATGCAAACCTTCCAAGAGCAAAGCAAAGCAAGTCACACTGATAAATATACTGATCTCTTTCTTGATCGGTACGGGGGATACACAGTGGCTCACTACAGAGCATATTATTCTGCAGTCAGACTGTCTCCAGCGCATCTGCGAACCCATCACTGGATTTTACCAAACTTTCAGGCGAATGCCAGTACTTCCAAGAATGCCCAACAAAGCCAAAACACTGTAGTTTCATCTCCACTTCCCCCTCCTCTAAACTCACCCTGCTTGGTATCTGATAAAATTTGGGATCACAGAAAGTGGTATCTAAATATACACTTTGGATGTCTTTCACTCTGAAACAGAGAATGAGGATACTGCATTAAGACTCTGTGACGCTATAGTGAATACTATTCAGAATTTACAGCTGTGAGCCACTTAAGAGGATCTGTTCTCCAGTTGTTGTCGTTCAGAAGTTCCTTTCTTACGAGGACTTTCAGCCTACTCTATGACACTCTGATGAACTTCACTCCGTTACATTACAGAGACACTACACAGCATTCAGCCTCTAGATAGGGTTGAAAATATTTGGATGAAGTGGACTAGCATATAATTCAGCAGGCCAAAAGTTCTTAAGCTCTCTGGGAGTTTCAGAACCAGGGTAAGTCTTTGCAGGGAGTGGGGAGGAAAGCACTGATGCAACCCTGACAATCATGCCACTGTGGGGGAAAGGGAGCTTAATTTACCTGCTGCTGGAGTCCAAGGGGTGCAGGGAGCCCCATGGACCTGCCTGCAGGGCTCTGCAAAGCTGGTAGAGTGTAACAGAAAAGATCATAAACCACTTCTGTTTTTGTGATCACAACCTGGAAATAGGTCAGGCAGCACAATCCTGACATTTGCTAGAACAGAAAGGCTGCTTCAACCAGCACTATATTCAGCACAAGGAATGGGCTCCTATTGCACTACCAGAGGGAAGAAGCAGCTTTTCTCCTTCTCTAGGATAAGGCAAGCACAGCCCCAATAAGTCTACTTGGATCAAGGCAACCTCTGCAATAGAAACAGGAAAAGCCAGAGGCTGCTCTTGACAGAAGCCTGGCTCTGGTATAACTGCTGGATCCAAGCCATGCCTCCGCTCCAAGGAACTTCTTCATCCCCCACGGTGAAAGCTCTCCCCCCTTGTGACAGGACTTTGAAGCTGCCTGTGGGGCTACAGAGGAAGTTATGGGCTCTACAGATGCATAGAGATCCATAGCACCCTTCAGGTAAACAAAACCCTTTCCTCCCCAACAGCACTGCAATTGTCTTTACTGCAATGCTGGCTCCTTCACCCACACAAACATTTACAGGCATCTAATCTCTCCCTGAGAGTTTGAGAACCTCCATGTTAGGGGACTTCTGCCATCATGATTATAGTTGGTCCTTAAATACAATGTTGCTAAACAACATACACCAGGATAATATTGATAACAGCACCCAAATACTTTATTTCATCAAACGAAATCCAAATGCCACTGTAGCAATTCAAGTCAACCAGAGTGTTCGTTGTGACCTTGGCTCTGGGGGGCCATGTGAGTTGCTTGCATTTCAAGAACTCCCAGGAAAACCCGTAACTCTTGAAAGAAATAAAATAAAGTGATATTGGAGAGTGAGCCAAGTGCAGGGTGCCTTCCAGGCCTTCGGTCATGGCATGGAGACTAGAGCCTCACAACATTCAGCTGAAGGGGAGGGAAGCCAAAGGGTCCTGAGATAAGGAATGAGCATGGCTGGCTCTCCAAGCCCACATATGTGGATTGGGAAGCATGGGTTGAGGTGAGAGTGAGTCTTCACACCCATCAGCCTAATATCAAGCAGAGCAAGAACAAGCCTGCTCTTAGGAATTCCCATTAACTTTCCTAACAAGACCTGCCTCTACCTTTTCTAATCTACTAATTCCGGAGAGGATTTCACAGTACAACAAAACCACGCTATGCACATTTAAGGTTCGGTCACCTGTTCCCCGAATGCAAGAGCTCCATTCTGGCTGCTTCTCCTTTGGCGAGTCTGAAGTCCCCCGTGTACAGCACAGTCCCATTTTCACCTTGAAAAAGAAACCTAGAACAGAAGCACCTTCTTAAACGTGTCAGCCGTTCAACTAACGCAAGGCTCAAGAGGCTGCTTGTGAAACTGTGAACTTCAGCCCCTGGGTGGCAAAGCCTTCCGGGGGAGCCAAGTGACTCTTTCAAGGCTTTTGCAACAGAGAGCTTGGATCCACACCAGTTAGAAAGGGAACTATTTTTGTTGTGAAAGGAAGATAAACTCAGTTTTACAGTTTAACAAACAATGTTTAGGCACAATTACGAAGCAGTTGTTTTAGAAATAATCCGGTTTTAGAGGCTGATCCTCTCCATTTGGTTCCAGGAACCTCCATGAATACCGATTTTGCTTTATACAAAGGCCATTAGTGGCCCTGTTAGCAAGGCAGGCAATGAATCCAATTCCTTTTGAAGGGCATGGCCTGAGCTCAGAGGCAGTTCAGCAGAGACGGTCTCTCTGATTGTCCTCCCTCCAGCTGGAACCTGGAGTTCACCCCGTGGCAAGGTTATGAACCAACCTTAGAACAGAAGAAGAGCCTCCTCAAAAGGAAAATATTATTGAAGATAGCACCATCTTGAGAAACAATTTTCCCCACACAGAACCTTCCCATTAGTGAAGTCACACGGAATTACATACATGACCTAGAAAAAAATACATACATGACTGATCCGGGGCAGTGTCCAGCTGGCAAAAGCGTCACAACCAGGTCCTCTTTCTGGAAGGAGAGAGAAAAGTTGCAGTACTATTGCAAATGTTTTACCAGGGAACCTTCTCCGGAGACCACTTTGTTGTGAGAAGAAAGTCAAGCAAATCCAGCAGCAGAGAATCTTTTCCCCCCAATTTTGGCCACTGGACTGTGCTCTCCCTCCCCTTAAAACACAACTTTAAGACTGTTTGGAGCCACTGTGATGCTGCAGGCTTTTGCTCCGTCTCTCAACACATGGCCTGCCACTCTGGGGAATCAGGAGGCTGGAAAGGCCCTGGGTAAGTCAGCGACTGGCTACGGAGCACACGAGTTTGTTGGTGAAAATCACAATCCCAGGAACTGCGGAAAGCCTTATTGCAGAGTGAGCTTTGGAGAGTCTGTTCTGAAGTGGACCCCAACATACAGAAAATGCTGAAGGCTCACGTCATGCGACACATCCAGGACCCGGATCAAGGGGAAAGGAGGCCACAGCCTAACCTTCTTCGCACATTTCTCTGAATGGCAGCTGCCTGTGCACACTCACACAGCACTCCCCTCCTCAGCAAGGCCTGAAAGGCAGGACTGTGTCTGCTGAGCTCTTGCCCAGCACCACAGACTCTGCCTGGAGGAACTGCCATCTCTGGTGGCTCCAGAGGAAGAAGCCCCAGATTTCAAAGCTGAGCTGAGAAGGGACCTCCAGGGCTGTCCAAACTTTTAACTTTGTGGCTCCTGGCCCTTTAACAACTGCATGTAGATGGAACTTCAACAGGTGTGGTTTGTGATCTCATGAGTTCTACCTGCTGAATTTCTCTTTTCTCCACCATTGTTGAAGGTCCAGGAGCCCTAAAGGTGGAAAGCCCTGATCTAGACCAAGCAGAGCCCTGAAGGACCTTCTCTTGCAGCCGAGAGTGTTCCTCACAGAGAACAAGGATGGTTCTGGGAACGTCTCCACAGGCGCTGGGACAGGGCAGCCACTCACCTCGCCAGACGCTTCTTCAACCAGAGAAATCTGAGTGGGAGTTTCCACCTCCAGAGCCACCTGCAGCAGCACAAGGCGAGAGTGAGAAAGCGCAACACAAAGACTAGCAAAGCCTTGCCCTCCAGGCCCCACAAGAGGCGGCTGGACCTTCCACAGCAACTGCTGGGGCAGAATCAGACTGACTTGGATCAGCCCCACCACACGCCTCGCTTCCTTCGCAAGCCCCTCCCAGGAAGGCACTAACGGAGCTGCAAGGAGAGCTGTAAGGAGTCAGTGGTGGGGATGGGACGGGACGCTGCAGCCTCTGAAAGGGCGGAGGGCCTGAGGGTGCAGGGGGTCTGTTCTCACTCCGTCGCAGGGCAGCCTGGACAGAGCAAAGCAGGCAGGGCCGGCTGGGGATACTGTCAATGGCTCTACTCGGAGTCAGTCTGTGCAGAGACGGTGTGGCTGAGGCTCCACTGGACAGACAGACGCCTGGAGCATCTGCCGCAGCGATCGACAGACGGACGGACAGAGGAAGGGAGGACAGACAGGCAGACGGACACTCACGATGTGCCTCTCCCAGAAGCGGTACTTGGGGCTGGTGAGCAGCAGCTCCTTCGTGACGGGGGAGCAGTAGAGGCGCAGCTGCAGGCTGTGGAGAGAAGGCTGTGCAGGAGTTGGGGCAGAACAGCACAGCAGCCCCCCACACCGCACTCCCCCACACCCACCCCACACCCCTCACCCCTCACCTGCAGGCCAGTCTCCTCTTCAGGGATGGAGCACGCAGACCCTTCATGTGGTCTGAGAGAGAGAGAGAGAAAGATAATGTGAATGGGGAGCACCACATGGAAGTGGAACACGGGTTGCCCCTCCCCTCCTGAAGACTGAGGGAAGGGCCTGGGTGTGGGGCGGGGCTTAAGACAGGCCTGCCTCCCCTCCCCTCCTGAAGACTGAGGGAAGAGCCTGGGTGTGGGGAGGGGCTTAAGACAGGCCTGCCCCTCCTCCCCTCCTGAAGACTGAGGAAGGGGGCTAGGTGTGGGGCGGAGCTTAGGACAGGCCTGCCCCTCCTCCCCTCCTGAAGACTGAGGAAGGGGGCTAGGTGTGGGGCGGAGCTTAAGACAGGCCTGCCCCTCCTCCCCTCCTGAAGACTGAGGAAGGGGGCTAGGTGTGGGGCGGAGCTTAAGACAGGCCTGCCCCTCCTCCCCTCCTGAAGACTGAGGAAGGGGGCTAGGTGTGGGGCGGAGCTTAAGACAGGCCTGCCCCTCCTCCCCTCCTGAAGACTGAGGAAGGGGGCTAGGTGTGGGGCGGAGCTTAAGACAGGCCTGCCCCTCCTCCCCTCCTGAAGACTGAGGAAGGGGGCTAGGTGTGGGGCGGAGCTTAAGACAGGCCTGCCCCTCCTCCCCTCCTGAAGACTGAGGAAGGGGGCTAGGTGTGGGGCGGAGCTTAAGACAGGCCTGCCCCTCCTCCCCTCCTGAAGACTGAGGAAGGGGGCTAGGTGTGGGGCGGAGCTTAAGACAGGCCTGCCCCTCCTCCCCTCCTGAAGACTGAGGGAGGGGCCTGGGGCGTGGGGCGTGGCTTAAGAAGGCCTGCCCCTCCTTAGGACAGGGGCTGGGCGGGGCCTAGAGTGGGTGTGGCTCTCGCACCGACCTTTGTGGCAGTGGCTGAGGAAGAATGCGCGCGCGCGGAGGTTCTCGCGGTCGAAGCGGTCCAGGGAGAGGGCCGGGTACTCGCGCATGCGCCCCCCGAAGCTGCTCATGGTGCGGCCGGCGTCTCTTCTGGCCTGCGCGGGTCCCGGCCGGCGGGCAGTGGAAAGGGTGGGCGTGGCTACTTCCAGACCCTCCCCGCGGAAGGTCTGTGTGCGCGTGCGCGCGGAGGAAGAGGGCGGAGCTCCCCGCTCGCTCCTGATTGGCCGGAGCGTCTCGCGCCCGCCACGCGCCTCCTCCGATTGGCCCGCGCGACCGGCAGCAGAGCCGTTGCTTAGCGACCGCGTAACCGCTCCTGAGCTGGCGCGGGGGCTGCCGGGAAGGGACGGAGGGAAGCGGGGAAGCGGCGGCGGCCGGGCAGCCGCGGACGGCCGGAGGGCAGCAGGCCCGGCCAGGGGGCAGGCGGGCGGAGGGCTCTGCGAAGGCTGCCGCCGGGGCTCCGTGGCGGGAGTGATAGGCCGGCCGAGGCTGCGGGGCTCCTGAGGCGGTGTCCGGCGAAGGCCCCGCGCGCTCTCTCTCCCCCATGGACGGCGGCAGTGACGAGGACGAGGAGGCGCCCTGCACCTCCCTCCAGGCCCAGCAGGAGCAGGAGGGCTCCGGCGCCGCCCACAGAGACTCGTGAGTCCGCCGGGGAGGCCCCGAGCCCTGGCCGCCCAGCAGCACCGCAGCAGGAGGCTGCACCCCGCGCTCACCACGGCCAGGCCGGGCTGCGCACCCCTCGCCCCCCCCCCGCTCCTCTCCGGAGCAGGCGCCGGGATCGGGCTCTGGGGCTCAGCCGCTCCTCCAGCAGGGGCCTCTGAAGGGCTCCAGCGCCCCCGGTCACGTCCCACCGCCTGGGGAGCAGCGGGGCCCGGGTGGAAGCGCCCAGAGACGGCCCTGCCGCTTCTCCCCTCTGACCCGAGACCGCCTCTCTCCGTCCAGGAAGGCGACGGGCGCCGCGGGCGGGAGTGAGCCGAAGCCCAAGTCCATCCAGCGGGCCAAGACCTGGTCGGACGAGGTGGAGAATCTGTACAGGTTCCAGCAGGCGGGATACAGGGACGAGATCGAGTACAAGAGGGTCCGGCAGGTGGCCGAGGTGAGGCTCCCTCCTTCCTCCAAGGCTTCCGGGGCAGCAGCGGAAGCAGAGCAGGGCCTGGGAAGGGTCGTCTCCTGGTTCCCCGTCAACACTCCGAGGCAGCGCGAGTCTCAGCTCCCCTTGGTGAGAGTTCACTGGAGGGGCTGAGCCTGCTTTGGCGCTCTGGTCTTCAGGACTGTGGAGCTTCTCCGGCAGCCCCAGGAGCAGGGGGGAGAGGCCTCTGGGCTGCCGAGTCTCACCCAAGCCTTCCCAGGAAGCCTCCTGCAGCCTCCCTCAGCCTCAGGGGATCTTGCAGGGCACTCAGGCCCCCTGTGGGTGAGGAGCCCCCGCAGTGTCAGCCCCACGTATTGGGGATTGAGCAGCTCCTGTCCCAGATTATGTCCAGACCTGCCTTTCTCCTGCCGTGTTGCATCCTGTGAAAGGGGATGGGGTTTGAGGGGCGTTTGTAGGTCGTGACCCACTGGATGCTGTGGCCCTGCAGACTGACCCTCCCTCCACTGCCCCCTCTCTGTACTAAGCAAGCACTGCAGGGAACAGAAGGGCTGCGGTGGAGCCTGGACGAGTGAAGGCTGTTCTGCAAGACCTGAGCAGGACTCCTGCACCTGAAGGAGTGCCAGATGCCTCCCTCTGCCCGGTGGTGCTCTCCACCCTCAACCCTCTTCCTTCCCACTGAGCTGCACAGTCCTCAGTGGCTGTGGCAGGATCAGGTGTGCCCCAAGCCTGTCCAGAGTGGCTCTTGACTCAAGGGGGCTGGAATCCAGAGAGCAAACACTTGGAGGCACCTCTGCTAACTGACATGAGGGCGGGTGAGTCGCTGCAGTGACTGAAGTCATAGCTGGGCTTTGCTCTCTAGATTGTTCTGGGCATCAACACCACTCATGTGAGGAAAGAATACCAGAGATCTTGCAGAGAAGTGGCCAGAAGTGGCCGTGTTCTGTTTCTGGAGGAGGCACAAGTAGGGAGAGCCTGGGAGGGATGTGGAAATGGCTCACAGCCTTGGACTGGAGCGTTCCCTCTCCGTAGTCACTCAGAGTGGAATCCAGCAGTTTTATCAAGCACTACGTAGCAAAATAAAGTCATTCTATAAATCAGCAGACAAAGCTGCCCAGGTGTGCCTGCTGTCTGTTGGGGAGGAAAGAGGTAGGGGGGTTAGCAGAGTCCCTGTTCCCAAACGCTGGCTGAGGGAGCTCCAGGGGTTCCCAAGCGCCCGTGTCCCGTGTGCGTCCCTAGTGTGGAGGGAGTGGAGAGCCACAGGAGCAGCCCCTGTGTTCGTGGGGGTTTCCCATTCCCACCTGCCCTTCAGTGCATGAGGTCATTCTGCATGCAGGAGTCTCACGAAGGCCTCCCAAGATAAGCTTTCTCTTCTCCTTGTCGTTCTGCACGAAGGTGGACAGGTGGCCAGAGACCGGATTTGTGAAGAAGCTTCAGAGGAGAGACAATACCTTCTATTATTATGATAGAGAAAGAGAATGTGAAGACAAAGAAGTCCATAAAGTCAAAGTTTTTTCATACTAATCTTTTGTTACAATCTGTTTATTTTGTTAAATGGCTGGAATTTTTTGTTGAGTGAAACGTCAGGCATTAAACCGTTTTCTGAAACCGGCTGGATTGTTGTTTTTTTTCAAAGGAGAGGTGGAGGAATGCTCTGGATGGCAAGAAGGTGAAGCTCCAGTTGTTTGGGGCACGTAAGTGTGTGGGCAGGTGCTGTGGGAGGCCCTTGTCTGTCCCAGTCTTCTTCCCTGCCAGGCTCAGGTTGCAGGCACTGGATGGCGGGAGGAAGGCTACCTCCACCTCCAACCAAGCCCAGGGTGCTTCTGTGGTTGGACAGTGGCTGTTTCCTGCTTCCCTGTATTGAAACCACACAGGCTGGACAGACCTTCTCTGAGGCTGCGGGACCTTTTACGCCAACCAGTGATGGTGCCGCCTGTGGGGAAAGAGCAATCCAGAGAAAGTGCTCTGGATTGTGGAGTGACTCAGAAGCCATGCGAGGGGGAGGGAGGCTTGGGGTTGGTGGGGGCTCTGCTGGGCCCAGGAGTGGCCTCTGCAGAAGGTCTTCCCTGCAGGCTGCCTTCCACCTTCCCCGGAGGTGCAGCTTCCTCAGGGGGCTCCTTATTCCTTGGGGTAACGGGGAGGCGCCTGCCTGTTCTGGCCACTTCTAGCAGGAGTGGCAGAAGAGGCTGGGTCGGCTCAGGGTTGGGCCGGGCTTAGGCTGGCCTGAGGGGGAAGGTGCTCGGCCAAGCTTCCCTCAAGGCAAGCGCTGACCCTGGAAGGGCGCCGAGGGCAGCAGGGGGCTGAGCTATGCCCTCGCCGGGCTGGCTCTTCCCAAATCCCAAGCCGGAGGGAGGGCTGTGCCTGCCGCACTCGCGCCCCTGAAAGCCTCCGGGAGTCCCCGAGCAGAGCAGCGCCTGGAGCAGGGACGGGCCCACGCCCTCCTCCCTACCCCCTCCTCGGTGCTGGAGGGAACCACGCAGAGGCCGGTCCCGGCTGGCCTCTTGAGTCCCGGGGAGCCCCTGGAGGGCCAAAGCCTGCCTGCCTGCCGGGGAACGAAGGAAGGAGGGAGGCCCGGGGCTTTCAGGGGCCTTCGGGCCCGGACCCAGGTCGGCCACTGCCCGCCCACCCGCCAGCCAGCCTCCTCTGCGGGCTCGGGAGCCGCGCCAGCCCCGACCCCCGTCTGGAGAAAGCTGCGGGGCTGGAAGGATCGGGGCTGGGAAGCTCCCTGCGGAAGCCGGCCCTGCCTGGCTACAATGCCGCGCCCGGCACTGGCGCTCCTCCGCAGCAGGGCACGGGCAGGTCAAAGGCCGGGCCGGGAGGGGCCGAGGAGGCAGGCTCTTCTCCGGAGGGTCGAAGCCGGGCCGGCCTGGGGGAGGTTCTGGGCTGGGCGGGGCTGGGCGGGGGCTGGGCCGGCGCTGCTGGCGGCCTCTCTCCTCCCTCCCTCCGTCCCTGGCCGTGCGGGCTTCGTGCGGCGGCGCTTCGGGAGGTGCGGAGAGGCCGCGCTCTGCGGGACGGGCTGGGCTGGGCTGCCCGAGGAGGAAGGGCGGGGAGGGACTCGGAGCGGCCCTGCTGCAGGCGCCGGAGTCGCGCTGGCCCCGCGGAGCTCCCCTCCCCCGCCCGGCCCTTCCCGGGATTGAGAAGGGGGCGGGCGGGAGAAGCGACTCGGGACTGGCCTCTCTCGGATGGCGGCTCCTCCGCCTCGCCCGGCCCGCAGACGCCGTCGAGAGAGAGAGAGAGAGAGAGAGAGAGAGAGGGAGGGGGCAGAGAGGGAGGGGGCAGAGAGGGAGGGGCTGTGCCGGGCAGGCTGCCGAGCAACGCGGCGCCCCGGAAGGCTTCACCGGTCTCTCTCTCTCTCCTCCAGCCGGCCATGCGGAGGGCGGCAGCAACCCCGGAGGGCGCCCCGGAGCCCCGACTCTGAAGCCGCCAGGAAGGGAAGGAAGGAGGGAGAAGATGCGCGTCCCATGAGCCCCTCCTGCCGCCGCGTCCTCCGGGCTGGTCCGAGAGCAGCGCCCGCCGGCCAGGCAGCCATCCGGGATGGAGGACTTCTCCACCAGGACTTACGGCACGCGGGAACTGGACAACCGGCCCCTCTTCGGGGAGACCTCGCCAAGGGTAACGAGCTCTGCTCTGGTCGGCCGCTGAGCGGGAGAGGCCCGCAGGCTCCGTGCGGGAAGGTCTTGCGGAAGCCCGGCCTGGGCTGGAGTGGGGCTGGGCTGGAGCTCCTCCGCCGAGCGTGTGTCCCACTGAACTGCTGGGTCGGGGGAGATGGAGGCAGCACCGGAGGCGTCTTGCTTGGGGTCCCCTTCGGTGGCTCTCCTGGAGCAGGAGCAGAACTCCCGGGAGGCTGCGGAGGAAGCAGGGGCTGCGCAGCCACTCCTGGCCCCATCCGTGTCCAGGAGGGAAGGCTCCGGCAGGCGTCCAGGGGTGGTGCCCAGTCCCTGCTGGGCACAGGACGGGGCTCCGCTCTCTGGCCTCTGGGCAGTGCTGGTCTCAGGGCCCCCGACCTTCTCTTCCAGGGGCCCTCGCAGGCGGAAAACTGCTGGGTCGGAGGTGCCTGGAAAGCTCTCTGGGGCTGCAGGAGATGCTCTGAGCCCTGCCTGCCCGCCCCGCCGCCCCCAAACTCTCCTTCACCCCAGACCTTCTCTGGGCCGCCTTGGTCTGCAGTGGAGCTTCTTGATTGCAGCTTCCAGTCCCCTCCCCCCCCCCCCGCGTCCTTTCTGATAACCACCACTTTACTCCAGTCCTGCTATGCCTGGCAGGAGGGGAGGGTTAGGTAACCCTCCCCCTCCCCTCCCGTCACCCCCTTGCTCTCTCCCTCTGTGGAGCGCACCTTCTGCAGTCCAGTCTGGGGGTCTGTCCCGAGCCTGCACTGTTGGTGGCCTTGTGCCCAGACAGGCCCCCAGGGGGTGGGGTGGGGGGATGTCCCCCTAGTCCCGCTTGCTCCCCTCAGGGGTGTCCCCAGGCTCCTCTCTCAGACTCCCAGGCCCTGCTCCTGGTCCCCTCCCAACTCTTGATCTCTGGGGAGCCCCAGCTTGGAGTCCCTTGAGGCTTCTGGCTGTCCCTGCCTCCCCTCCCCCCCTTGGGCTGCTTTCACCCACCTCTTTCTGCCTCCACCTCTGCTGTGCTGTGCAGGGCTGGGCCTGCCCCATTAGGCCCAATCCTGGTGACTGCCATCCATTGGGTGGGAGTGCCAGGCTCTGCCCCTGCTGGCTGGTGCTGTTGCACAGGCTGCCACCCTCCGGGGTGTCCTCCCTTCCACCACTGTCTCCCCCAGACCCTGACAGCATCCCAGCTCCTCCTCAGCCAAGACCAGCTGAGAAAGTGCAGGTTCCTGCTGGGCTTCTGTGGCTGCCGGTCTTGGCGACTGCTTGTGAACGGTGGCACTGTTGGTTGCAAGGCATGTATGTGCACTAGAGAGAGAGAGAGAGAGAGAGAGAGAGAGAGAGAGAGAGAATTGCTCTTCAATCTGGAGCTTGTCGGTGCAAAGGAAGGAGGAATAGACTGAATCTTTTGAGTGGTGAGGCTGGTGGGGCAGCAGCTTCTGTAGTTTGTGCTTGTTGTGTAAAGAGTGTGTTTCAGGGAATCTTTTATGCAGAATGTTCTCAGAGAGTGTGGGGTGGGAAGCAGCCCACATATGCTCTGCATATGTGCTGGACGGCAGCTCTGGATTGGCATTCTTTGGTTTGCTTGAAAGGAGGGGTAAGGAGAGGCCAGCTAGCCAGTGAAAGTTGGTGGATCTTCTACAAACCCTCATTTCTGAGGGCTTCTTTCTACAGGCCCAGCTGTTTCTCCTTGGTCTGCAAACACTTTGTGGACAGGAGGGCTAATTTGTAACTAGGTCAGGAAGAGAAAGTGGTACGTACGGCTGCCTTTTTTCCTGGTCTACTTGCCCATCTCTCTCTCGCTCGGTGTTGGATTTTGTGGTTCTCGGCAGCCTGTTGCAAAGGGCTGCCCTGTGCCAGCAGATCCACCAGGCGGGTGCAGCGCAGCACAAACTGCTGGCAGAGGAGCTCTCTGCAGTCACGGCAGGAGGGAGCCTTGGCCCATCTGGCGCCTCCTGCCAAAGCGGAAACCTGCCTGGGACCTTCATGATCCAGAGGCAGCTTACGATGCAGATGCTGCCCACAGCCGTACAAATCATGAGGTGTGGTCTCAAGAGGGTGCCCTCTGCAGCTGGCAGAGCTGGCCTCTGTATGGAAGCCAAGCGGGAGAGGAGCAGGAACCTTTGGTGGCGCGAAGCTTGGACACCTGGAGCAAAAGTTTGCAAAACAAGATAGTGCTGCAGACTGAGGGTGGCTCCCATAAATGCTTCCAGAAGTTGTTAATGGGCATCATAGAATCCTAGAGTTGGAAGGGACCTAGTAGGTCATCTAGTCCAACCCCCTGCCTGCAGCAGGAAATCCCCCTAGAGCATCTCCAACAGATGCTTGTGGAGCCTCTGCTTGAAGATCCCCAGTGAGGGAGAGTCCAGCACCTCCCTTGGCAATCTCTTCCACTGCCAAACCGCCCGAACCGTCAGGAATTTTTTCCGTATATCCAACCGGATATCAATACGGGTGTCTTCAGGTATGCAGGAAGTGCAGCATGATGGCATCAATATATACCTATTATTATTTAGAAATCTTTCACATACTGTCTTCCAGTGAAAAGTAGTTCACAGAGTGACTTGCATGGCAATCAGGCCTGTGGTCCTGTTGTACAAGGTGGGGGATGCGATGGCCTTTGGAAATGCTGGCTTCGCCCTTAAGACGGCCACCCAGACCTCGGAGATGGAGCAGTGCCTGATGGGCTCTCAGAACTTGGGCTGGGAGGAGATGAGGAGGGCCTGACTAGTGTGGGTTGTCCCTCAAGTGAAGTTTGGGGCCTTTTGAAGGTACTTGTAAATTGCAGGATTAATCATTACCTAAATCTGCAGTTCTGCCTGCCTCTGATGGCAATAAAATGGAAGGAGTTTCATTGGCCTCTGAGGGTTGTGAAACGGTGGTGCATGGAGAGGGGGTCTCTGCAGGTACCCCAGTGGCGAGTGGATGGATGGGAGACTGTGCACGAGCTCTTGTCTTCCAGGAGCCAAACGCGCTCCCTGCCCAAGCTCATGGAGAAGTGCTCTCTGTTCCTGGCTACATGCAAAGGATGGGTCCCTCCTCCTGACCTCCAGCTAAGTCCTCTTCTTGGCTGGGATATTTTTAACCTTCCACTTGGCTAAGCTGCTGGCCACCAGTAGCGTTATGGGAAACCAGGGAATGCAGCGGGAGATGGTTTTGAGGTTTCTGCATAAATCCTCTGCAATCTTGGGATACTGAAATGTCTTACTCAGAGTAGGGTGCTCTGCATACACCTTTCTTGCTTTCCATTGAGTGGCTTCATGTGTCCCCGACACCAATTGCTGTGATTCTGTCTTGCCAGATCTGCACAGCGCAACCTCTTCTTCGGTGCCTCCGCTCTCTGGGTTGGAGCTGTCCAGGAGGCTCTTCCCTGGTGGCTCCTTGCAGAGGCTGCTGCTCTGAGCTCTTTCCTGCTGAAAGGGTAGGATTAACATGGAGCCCCCGAGAAAGAAGGCAGGGCTCCAAAAAGTGAACTGTAGTAAGCGCAAGTGTCAGCAGGTGCTACAGTGGCCTAACACACACACACACACACACACACACACACGCGCGCCACATGCACATTGTGCTGAGCCCAAGACCCTGTAAGCCTGAACCAAACAGCAGAACCACAGAGTGTACCAGCTGCATTCATCAAACTGAACGGCAGCCCCAGTTCTGTTTTTGACCATGCCCTGCTTTCCCTGCAAGAAGCAGAGCTTGCATCATGGAGGACGCCTCCTCCGAAGCTTCCACCCACGTGTGGTTGATTCTGCCACTGACGCTGGCTGAGAGAGGGACTGCCGGAGTCTGGCCTGGAACATGCAGAGTCCTGGGCTACAGCTCGTTTCCTTGAACTCACAGGAGGTGGATCTGGTTCCATTAGTCTCAGTGGCCCCCTTGGCAGGTCCTTTATCCGCAGCCCCTCCTCTCCCCCACTGGACCGTTGCAGTCAGAAGGTCTCCAGCCTGCCACCTCAGTCCTTGCTAAATATGGCCCCATCCGTAGGACCCATTCATATGGCTCCTCTGCCCTGGATATGGGTTTGGGCCAGGCACTACAGAGGCCTCATGAGGAGGTAACATCCTTAAGACAACCAAAAGAGCATCATCCCTAACCCTAACCCTGTACTCACTGAGGACTGCACAGATCTTGTAGAGGCTGAGCATTAACTGCAACTCAGTGCTGACAAGAACTAGAACGCCACATCCTCTTACTCCCCCCAAGCAGCCCCTCTAGTCAACTGGCACCCCTGGGTGTCAGTTGCTGTGAAGGGCTGAGCAGGGCTGTACATCCTGACAGATGTGTCTGAAGGGGGCCCCTGGAATACTTTGATCACCAAAGAGAACAGCATTTGGAAAGTATTGGTGGCCATTTCTGCTCTGTGGCAGTCCAAGCCCCAGCCAGGGGCCCAGAGGCAACCCCCAGAACCTCCAGCGGGTTCTGTTGTATCAGGACACTTTTTCTCCACTCTGGTTGCCATTTAGATGTATCTTTGTTTTAAAACAACATTTATAGCCTCCATTGGCTCACCTGGCAGGGAAACAAAGCAGTTCACAGTTTTTACAATGCTCAATAATAAACATGAATCTTAAAAACAGCAACAAGCTGATGCCAGCATTGGAAGCTCCTTGTGGGCTGGACCTTTTTTTGGGTCCTCCTAGAAATGCCTCGTCCCTGTCCGACTCTCATCTCCAAAACATTCAGAACCTGTTCTTAACTGGGCGATACCTGATCTGTGCAGAAGAGGTGGGGAGAAAAGAGGAGTCTAGGATATGCTTGTGCTGCTTTTCTCTCCCTCCCCCAAAAGAGAGAAATTCCCATCAAGTGCAGGAATTTTGTTTCGACTCAGAGAACCTGCAGTGGGGATGCTGTGCCGGGTTGGATGGAGACAGCTGCTTCTGCTCTTTTCCAAGGCGCCTCTGTGCACAGTGAGCGGGTGGTCTGCAAAGGGGAGAAGCACAACCAGGTGCCGTAAATGTGGAGATGCTACTGGGGATGTGGAGCCAGTGCCCAGTGGCTTTTAGTACAGTCTTCTTGTGGTCTCAGCAGCAGCTGTGCAGGTCAGATTGGGCTGCAGGTTTTACCTGCTGGGGGAGAGGACCTGGGCGGTCCTCCTCTGCTCCAAGGTGCTTGTGTTGGGCTGCTGGCTTCTCTATAACTGGCCACGGGTCCTGTGTCGCTTTGCCTGCCAACCACTGCTAGGCAGTCCATCTGCTCCTGTGCAGAGTGAAGCCCCGCGAGCTGCACGTACGGAGAAGGCTGGAGTGAAGGCCGGCTTAAAGTATGGATGAGTTGTGTGTGTCTACCTGGGAGTGGGCAACGTCCGTTGTGAAGCCTTCAGGGAGAAGGTTTTGTGGTCAGACTTAGGGTTGCATTGTGTGGTGGCTGGAACAGTGCACAGAATCACGGGGAGGGGTGAAGAAAGCATTGCTAGCAGTAAATCTCCCCTGAAGGCCACCAGATCCCATTTAATGCTATGACAACAGCTGATCCTAATCCCATTCTTGGCCCTGATTGCAGCCAGGCAGGCCATCAGCTCCAGGTCTGCAGGATGCAGCTTATTTTCCTCTCAAGTTAGGAATGCCTCTCCTTGGCTGAATTGGCGTATCTTTTGCAACACACACTAGAGGGGCTTCTTCCACACCCACCAGGACCTCTGCAGGATTTTTCTCGGAGTGTTCCAGCCAAAGAAGGAAGCCTCCACCCAGCAGGACATTGGGAAGTGGGGGGGGGGGAAGCTGGTGTGCAGGTATTTGACCCCTAGAGAGGGTGCCAGCAACACACAATCCAGTTAGTCCTCCCTGCGTACTGGTGAGTCTTGATTTTCTAAGGCTTCTGAATGTTAAATCAGGGTGCCGGACAGACTACATCTGCCTCCAGACAGCCATCCTCAGCCTTTTTGGAGCCACAACCCCAGGAATTCTTCTCAGGCTCCAGGTGCCCCCATCATACACAGAAAAGGAAATCCTTGGATTCCTCCTTCATGTGATGCTGCAACCGCCCCGTGATGAACATGCTGGTGTGAAGCAGGCCTTGTTCATCTTTCTGCTCAATTTTTCCCACCACTTCTGTCGCTTCTGTAGAACGTTTTGGGGTTGCGTAAAATTCTCTGACTAAGTCTGTGTTTAATGCAGTTTGTTTCTGCCCACCCCAGTTCAGCACCAGCTGTCAGCTGATTTCAGCTGGTGCCGTTTTGTGTCACGAGCATCTGAGAGAAATAATGCCCAGTATAATAATACTGTTGTTTTCCTTTCCCTTTCAGGATAGAATAATCAATTTGGCTGTTGGCAGCGTAACATCCTTGCTGCTGATAGTAAGTATTCAGTGTTGTGAATGGACCTTTATTCCAGCCCTGGGAATCCTGGCTTCTAGTCCAGAGCTGAGCCCCAAAGGTGATGCTTCTGGGAAGTCACTGGTCGGGTAGGAAAGCACCGGCTTCCCCGGCTTCTGCTCTTGGGGGCATTTCCCCTCTTGTTCCACTGAGCTCTTGTGGCCGAGGGCATTTGGGGGTTGTTTCGATCGTTCTTGAACGTCCCTGAATGGCCACTGTCACCACCACTGGTGGGGAATCCTGCACTCACGCGCTGCATACAACGGCTCTTTTATCAGGACTGAAGCTGTTGCCAGTTGGGTTTTAATGTGGCAGTTTTATGTAATGTGCATACATTGCCAGGAGACACAGACTCTCCCGATGAGAGTCTTGTAAGATCCTCTCCAAACGCCTCTTGATCTTCACCCTCAAAGCTTCTGCCTTCTCAGCTCCATTCCAGTCCTTCCTCTATAAACCTCATCCCCAAATGCTCCAGAATTTTCTCACTGGAAGATGCTGGGATCTTGAATTCTGTGGGTGTCAAACTTTATGTTATCCAGAAGCCTGAACAGGATTGTGTGACGGCTGCTGAGGGCTGCTAGTGATGTAGGTGAGCAGGAAGTGGCATCATTAAACAAGCAATGATCAGAATCACTGATCACTCTAAGAGCTTATTAGCTGTAAATGAAGAGAAAATGTTCCCGTCTTGATCTTATTCCCAAGATATGGGAGAGCTCAGTTATCAGTGGGGAGCCCTTTCAGCAGCACCACTTCTGCTGAGGCATCAGCAGCTGCAGGTGAAGCAAGAGAACCCCAATGAACAGCAGGCTTGCCTGATGTTGATGACCCCAATTCATTCACCTGGCTCCTGTTTCTATCGCGGGAAGTTCCTTTTATGTGCATAAGTGGGGTACCCCTCAACTCTTGTACCAGTGCCAGAAAGATCTCTGTGGCTGTGCCTACAATACGGGCACATCTCAACAGGACGGTTAAGGCTTAATGAGGTACAGGCGGACTGTCAAAGAACGGAGCCTCTGGCTTGAAGGCTGTGGCTTGTGCACCAGCCCTGTGGTTGGAGGGTGTGCATGTTTGTGACCCTTTGCATTCTGAACTAGCAGGGCAGACTTTCCCATTTGATGCTCTTAGCAGACAAATCCATCCTGCTGGGAGGGCCAAACTACAGGACGGGATGGAGCAGCCCCAGTGAGCAGTAGCTGCTTCCCTTGGCTGGGAAAAGCAACATGAGTTGAATTCCGTGCCAAGCAATTGGCTGGATCCCATCACAAGCAATCCCTGGAAGGACTGCTGAGCAAAGGGCTTCTGTGTAACTTCCGCTCTTCTTTCTTTCTTCCCTGCAGGTCACTCTAATCAGTGCTTTTGTCTTTCCTCAACTACCTCCAAAACCGGTGAATATATTTTTTGCTTTCTGCATCTCCTTGTGTAGTGTTTCGGCTGGCATTCTTGTAAGTATTGTGCTGCAAGCTTGCTGTGTTAACCTTAGACGTTAGGCAGCCCTGGTGGAGACCAGGGGCAATGCCCAGTAATACGGCCGGGCCAGTGCTGCGCCGCAGAGCAGCCGAGCTCTTTGCCAGCTGGCATGCAGTGCAGCTAGTCCAGGGTCGGACACCTTGTTGCAGAATTAACCATCTTTCCTGAGGAGAAAGACCAGGGGGCTCTGAAATCTTCCCTCTCACTTTTGAAATGGGGGGCGGGGGAATATTTGCCAGGAAAGGGGAGGAGGGCCTAAGTAATGGCAGAGGCCTTTGTGTTGGTTGAGTGTCTGCAGCTTCCCAGCCATTCCCTTTCCATCTGCGGAGGAAGCAGCTCTGTGGAAAGGATCCTGTTCTCTTAATCT
The DNA here is from genome assembly GCA_030015325.1 of Cryptoblepharus egeriae. Lineage (NCBI taxonomy): Eukaryota > Metazoa > Chordata > Lepidosauria > Squamata > Scincidae > Cryptoblepharus > Cryptoblepharus egeriae. Next base: position 71,060,029 of record JAREYC010000008.1, on the reverse strand, counting down.
GGTCTAGTTAATGCCCTTCCTATTCTTTTAAAATTGCCATCACTGCACCTGCGAGTTGGTTTATTGAAAGGGAATTTTTCTTTGACTATAAATACAACAAAGCAGCTCACTGATTTGAGAAAAGATGTAACAGGGAGACTGAGGCGCCACTACTAGGGATCAACCCTCCTGAACAGTGATTGAGTAAGTGTACAGGATTGTGCTGTCCATGAGCAGAGTGCAGCTGGGAGCCTCTGCAGAGGGGCTTCTCTGCTGGAGGCAGCAAGAAGCAGGCCTTCCCTTAGAACCATTAGGACTCATCTAGACAAGTGCAGTGAGAGTGCAGAGCCCTGTCCTGGAGGCAGGACCTCGCCCTCCAAGAGACTGGGGGGGGGGGGGAAGGTGGTCGTGGTCAAGGGCCACAGGCTTTGCTGCGTATTTTACTCTGACGGAGAAGGGGAAGCAGCTCCTGTGCCAGGGTTGTGTTCCTTCTGTTGTGTCCAGACTGGAAGTGCTAATCGGACTCTTTCCTTTCTTCAGATCTACTGGTATCGGCAAGGAGACCTGGAACCTAAATTCAGGAACCTAATTTACTACGTCTTGTTTTCAATTTCCATGTTGTGTATATGTGCCAATCTCTACTTCCATGAAGTGGGAAAATGAGTGTCTCTGGCCTGACAGTGCAGTGCACAGAGTGCTCCTGCAATGGGACAACTGACTTGGTTGGTGCATGGATCAAACGGGTACTTGAGCTTTCACATGCCTTCCTTCAGGCGGACTGAACTGTTGCCATACGACACGACACGACATCTCTGCTTCTTTTGGAAGAAGTACACACTCCGAGTGCACTTATGAACATTCCAGTTGTACACGTTGTTTTCAGAACGGCAAAGAGCTTTTTCTTTTGGGAAAAACTGCGTTTTATTACACTGTACAAAACTGCAGCTCTGCCAATGTCTGTTCCGCAGCATAAATAAAGGCTTCCTACTGTTAACAGAAAACAAACAAGTTCTCGCTTGTTCCTAATTGAAACACGGTTATTTCTGTTCCCTTCCGAGGCAGCCGACCCTTTGATAACTACAACTTCGTTTCCACACGAACAAACCACAGACTGAAGACAGACTCTCAGGAAGCTAATTACAGCAATAAATAAATGTACACTTGGATCCCAAGTCCTCTGTCTCCCCCTCCCAGCCAGACCCCAAGCTCAACTTAGTGTCTCTTCCTTGCAGGACCCAATCCAGGCGCTGCTGAGCTTGTTCAGCAGAGGCTCTTGGAGGAAAGGAAGCAGCGAGCTCTGCCGTCCTGCAGGGCAGACGAGTCCAGTGACGGAGGCCGCTTGACAGAATGGAAAGGGGTGGAAGAACAGGAGCCACTGCAGGGCCGGGTTTATTGCTGCCCTAACAGCTGGGGAGGAGTGAACAGTCTTGTGTTCCCCTAAAACCTGTCACGGTGGAGACAAGCTGAGAATGTTTAATTCCAGGCCTGCATCTGTTGCCAGCTTTGAGCAATAACCACCAAACTTGTGTTGCTGCTTTAGTGATTTACGCAGAATACGCTGGAAGTGGCAGCAGACGATCGCTGGAAAACAGACCCCCTTTGACGCCACCCTGTGCTTCCTGCAACTATTTCTGCACCTTCCTGACTCCAAGGCCACTCAATGGCTTTCCTGTGTGCAAACCTGCACTGGTTGCTGCACTCCAGGCCTCAAGTCTGCAAACCAAACCTGGGGTTTGCTTCGTCCAGGGCTGCACAACCCTCTGTGCAAAGCGGCGAACGCAGGATGAAGCCCTCTCAGAAGGCGGTTTCTTTGGAGAGGAGGCTTGAGCGTCACAGGTGGTGGTTTTCTAACCCAAGCAGACGAACCCGTTTAGGTGCAGGTCACTAAATCTTCCACATCTTTGGAGTCTTCTGAATTGGGACTGTCCAATGAAGAGCCAATAATATGGGAGTTTTCCCCATGATGCTGCAGGATAGGATCTGAAAAGAACAGGAACCCCATGAGAGGATCTCTTTCTCAGATGGGTGCACATTCTTTTAGACTGAATTTAAATGGTAAAACTTTAACTTCTAGCAATCTCTTAGCTGAGTTTAGGGCAGGGGTCTCCAAACCAGTCCTCAGGGAGCCTCACTGTGGGCCGTGGCAAGACTCCTCCATAAATTCCTTAGGCAAGCCTTGTAATCCACTCCAGTGTCAATCAGTCCCCCCCCCCAATATGATGCGGCCCTCCTACCAAAAAGATTAGAGACCCCTGTCTAGGGTATGAAGTCCCCAGTTCAAATTTTAATTCTGCCCTGAACTCACTCAAATGAGGGAAGACGTTCTGTTCCTTCTCAGATCCTGTTTGAGACTAAGATGAAGACTAGAAGTATCAGCCTTTCTTCCAAGTAGCTCTGCCTCTGGCAGACCCGAGTGGCTGAGACGGCAGCTGAAGGGAGGTTCCCCTCCCTTGACCGTTAAACCTAAAGACTTCCGTCTGCATGAGACAAGGTCTCCAGGAGGGTAGAACGGAGCCTCCTGCATGTCATACAACATCTCAGCTGGGCGATCCCCTCTCATCAGGGACACAAGATGAGCACTGCAGCAAGGAGAGGGAGGATGTGGAGCTTTGGAGGGAATGGCCAGGCAAAAGGGGTCCCCAGCTGCGCATGTCTACAAGAGGAACCCAGGAAGATGCAGAACTACTGAACCACGAGTGGTACCTCTACGAGTCCCCCAGCACTGAACTTACAGTAACAGCCAAGGCCAGGGCAGGCTTACCACAGTCACCTGTTAGCGATGTCAAGGGTAATTCGCTGTCTATATCATCTGATGTCTGAATGAAGTCACGAGGAGAAGGTACAATGAGAACAGCTTCATCCATGGCAGACGGTTCAGCCTGCGGTTCTGTTGTTAGGGAACTGAGGTCCTGCATGGGGAGGGGGGAGGGGGCAGGACACACAGAAACAGCGCTGGACCTGGCTCTTAAGTTACAAAATGGCTGGCTCTAAATCGTCTTGTATTTTGATGGTCCCAGTAGATTCTTCAGAGGGATTTCAGGAGTCCAAACTCAGAGCGGATGAAGGAAATTCCAGTCTTGGACACACCTGCAGGGATCAGGACCAGCAGGCTTGGGGAAGGGGCTTTGTCAGTTGCTGTCAGCAGCACTCCTAGCAGTTCTACTTTGGAGCAGCATCACTGCGGCCATCAGAGCACTGCCCAGAATTGAGCCATCGCGTGGTCCGGCTCCTGCTCAATTAGTGAGCTGCCTATCACCAAGCCAGGGCCACCTAGAGATTGTAGGTACACGTCTGGACTCCTAACACGAGGAAGGGCCCTCGTCGGCCTCTGAGAGCAGCAGGCGAAGGGATCAGCTCTAAGGGGGACTTTGCTGGAGATTACCCTTACCTCAGAAACGTAAGTGCCGGACAGCTCTGACGGACAGTCGTCCTCTTCCCGCTTGAGGTCTGTCTCCAGATTCCCCTCCTTGGCTCTGACTGTGACTCTGAGTTCAGTGCTGTGGCGGCTGCTGCTGCCGCCAAAGTTGGAGGGGGCAGAATCTTTGCCGTAAGTCACCTGCTCCTCCACGGCCAGCTTGGACGGGTGGATTTCGTCTGGAAAAACCTCTGCTGCTTCCAGGGAGGCTGGTGGATCCACCAGTTCTGCTGACTGGATGTCTGAAGCCACCGCCAGCTCCTCTTGGGAGACAGAAGGAGAGATTTCTTCAGCTGCCACTGTGCGAATGATCACGCTGGGCGCATGGCACTGCACGGTGACGTCGCTTGTGTTCAGCAGGTGCTCTGGCTGTGAGAAAGGGGCACAAAATGGGTGAACCCCCAATGGGGAAGGGGCCTTGCCTGTGTTTTTCTACCACAGAACTTTTCAACCAACGTACCACAGCACAGGTATGCTGTGAGGTAGTCCACTGTGCCATGGGGCAGAGGCAGCAGCCATGTTCTAGAGTCACGTGGCAACACCAGTCAAAGGTATGGGGTGAATGAACCTCCACAGCTCCCCCCTTGTCAGCCATGAAGCCTGAGGAAGTGTGGAGTGGGAATCCTGTCCCAGCCCCTTTTCCTGTGCATGCAGCTGCTGCCTCTCACTGTGTCTCCAGCACATCTAAGCCAGCCGGACAAGCCTGCAGGAGGGCAGGAGCCAAAGGGGAGCTGCATTCCAACCCATGCTTCCCTGGAAGCAAGTCCCACTGACTATAATGGGGCTTACTTGTGAGAAGGCAGGCCTCCCTGCCCAGCCCTGCCCCCAAAGGGAAGTCTGCCCAGAGCTGTGCATGGCTTGGCATCAGGCACACAAGTCCTCACTGAAAGGGAGGTAAGCCTGAGGCAAATATGGCTCAGCAGGGCATGGGTGGTGGGTTGACCTAAAAGGAGGATGCAGGAGAGGGGAACAGCTGGAATGTGACTGTAATTCTAGTCACACTTTCCTGGGGAGAAGCCCTATCCACTGCAATGGGCTACATCTAAGTAGACAGGCACAGGACTGTGCCTGGGGCTACAATCCTTTCCATACATTCCTGAGATTAAGCCCTACTGAGATCTGATCTCTTAAGAGGCACAAAGGCAGTGCATTGAGATGGTGAAAATGCCCCCACCAGGGCTTAAGGCCCCCACTTAAGCTCCACCCTGGAGGAAGGATGACCCTTCACAGTCCCTGCTGGAGTTTGCGTCCTAAAAGGAGACCACCAACTTCAGCCTCCAAATTGCACTTTGCTCTTTTTTCTGCTAACCTGATAATTTGGGGAGCACTTTCAAGGTCTGACACAATAAATTTGCACATCTAGTCAGGGCAGAGGCTTTTTTGTCCGTCCTGAAAGGTTGTATGCAGTGCCACAGTCAGAAGAAACTCCCACCGTGTGCTCCAGGAAGGCAGGCTCGGGGTGCTTCCAGGAGCCCATCCACAGCTGCCTTCCTCCCACATCTCCCTCTGCACCACCCAGATACATACGGATAAGGCGTGGACGATGATCTGGTCTGGAGAGGCCGGAGCAGCAGAGGCAGCAGCCGTGAGCGTCATGGTTGGGCTGGTGGTCAGTGTTAAAGGCAGTCCCTGGCTGGAGCCAGTCTGGAGCAAGTAAGTGCCTGGAGTCCCCGTAGGCTGTAAGTGGAAAGACTGACAAAGGGAGAAGGTGCTGTCGACTCTCCTGAAGCACAAAGTGTGCGTCACGCAAACTGTCTTGACACAATCCAGACAATCCCACCCATCAATACATGTTGTCTAATGACAGAGGGGGTGGGGAGAAGCTGGGCCACCCAGCGAGCTCAAAGGGGAGGTGAGATTTGAAGAGGGGAGGGGGAAACTTTGATTCCATCTGCCTTCACCCCCAACCCCACCCCACCTATTCTCTCCGCTGTATCTACTGTTCTCCGTTCTCTCCGTTGTGACGCTAAAAGCCATTTGGGGGCCAGAAATGTGTTTCATGCCATCCGGGTGCACTAAAGGTGCTATATTAATAAACTTCTTCTTATTTTTCTCAAATAAAAACCTTACAATATAATAAAACTGAAACTGAAAGACAATCCAATATACATACATTATAACTGAAAAATAATCCAAAGAATTGAAGAAATGTTTTTCTGTTTCACCCCTGAAGAAACAAAAAAACTAGGAGCCTCTGATGGACGTCTCAGCTAAGAAGATCCTGGTGACAGACCCCTGCAGAAGGCCAGCCAGGTTTCCCGCTGGACGACTCCAACCCACAACAAGCAGACCCTGTCACCACGTGGGACAAACGCTGGAGAAGCCGCCTCTTTGTGGTTCTCTTCCTGCTATCAGACCCTGGCTTGGGTTTTTTCATGCCAGAAAATGAGAATTTCCTCTTCTGCCAGTATTTCTTTTACTCTTTCAATTGAGAAAGGGCCAGCCTCCTAAGCGGCAACCCGTCCGTGCTTGCCTGGGCCTGTGAGTGAGCCTGACTTCTGAGTTGACATGCTCAGGACCCCATTATCAGTCCAAGTCTGCAGTACTTACTGGCAGGATCTCAAAGGTCTGAAGCGTTCCACTGTTCAGGGTTATTGTCTCAGGGTCAAGAGAGGCAGCAGAAGAATCAGCAGAAGCTACAGAAGGAATGAGAAAAACAGACAAAGTACGTGAAGAAGCTCTGGGTACGTACTAGACAGAGAGGCACAAGGCAGCAGTGCTGATGGACACAAGCAGGAGTGGGGAAATAGCTGGAGCAGAAGAAGCCAGAATGGCCTGGGCAGCCATCGCTGTAGGGCGCATCATGGTGCTGCTGCTGCCACCACAGACCACGACTGCTGGGGAGACAGTGTGAAGCTGAAGGTGCCCTCAGCATTGGGGTGCTCCTCCCTATGCTGGGCACCAGAGCCGCAGGGGAGCAGCAGCCAGCGCCACACCAACAGTGGCTTCGAATGAATGAATCCCATCCACTCTTGCATTTCTGCCCCATTCAGCCACCCCAAGAGGTTGCTTTGCAGTTCTAGAAGAGCACGGCAGACTTTTGATTTGCCTGCAGTGGGAAGGCAAGAACTGCACCGCGGGTGCTGGGGAGCTGGGAGCGCAGATCACTTCCTACCAGGTGGGCAGGCTGACATGCACGTGTGGTCCAGTCTCATGGCTAAGGCACTGAGTGAGCTGGAGGTGGACTATCCTGCAAGGGGAGGACAAACCACCCTCCCAAACCAGCAGCCAAAACAGGGTCTGAAGAAGGCAGGTGTCCACTGCTGGCCATGCAGTCCCAACTTGTGTGCTGCTTCTGCAACTCTGCCTCTCTTGGCAGCAGATGCCATTCAAAACACAGGATTTTTTCAACAAAAAGTTCACAAAGCAGTTTACAGAGAAAACAAATACAGTAACGAAGGGCTCCCTGTCCCAAAAGGCTCACAATCTCAAAAGATGGCAACAAATACCAGGAGAAGGCACTACAGAAGACACTGTTGGGCTGAGGAGGGCCATTTACTCCTGCCCTGCTAAATAAAAGATGGTCACCTACTTGGAAGAGTGCCTCTTGCCCAGTTAGCAGGGTCTCCAGATAACCACTTCCACCCCCACGGCAAGAGTGGAGAGCAGAGCAAGACATCATGTGCTTCTCTCGAAAACGGTCTCTGGATCCAACATGGTGCAGAGCCACATAACCAGCTCCAACAGCACAAGAGCAGTCCTAAATAGCACCTCTGCACAGGGGGCAATTAAGCGCCCAGTCACGTCCAGCGTCACCCAGCATATCTCACACTTTTTTAGCTAACAAACTGCAAATACGCCTTTTATCTTGCAAATTCCTGCTGCCACCCAAAGAATGCATGGCCGTTTCATAACCCAGCATTTCAGTCAGCGTCTCACTACATTTTAAGGTCATAACCCAGCATCCTTCCTGAAGGTGCCTGCGCAGCCTGGCACAGTCCCAGGGGCACAGCTGCGATCATCCACACTCACTGAGAAGAGGCCGGGCCGCTCCCGCCACATGAACGTTCCTGAAGGCAGATACATCCCATGATATTCCTGGAAGCACAAGCCAAAGGAAGTGTCCTGCCTCTGGCTATTTTTCCATTTGGAGCAGCTTGTCAGTCAACAATGCAGCTTTCAGATCAAAACAATCACTTGACCTTGGATAAATCAAGAACCCCTTTGGTATTTGGGGGTGGGGGTGGGGTGGGGAGACGGCCCATCCAGCATTCCAGCTACTCACAGACATGGGTAATCTGGACCGGGATCTGCAGAGCTGCCATGGGGCTGGGGGAACTGGCTGAATTCTCATCCAGGTGAGCCACTCGAATCTGCACGTGCTGCACCCCGGAACTGGCATGCGTGTTGGGCAGCCCCGGCTTGTTCTCCAAAAGCTGGTGCCCAAGAGCGTTTTTCTGGCTCTCGTGAAGCTGCTTCAGACCTTTTATAAGAACTAAAAAGAAAAGCAAAAGTCAGACTTTTGGCCGAAAGGGAAAAAAATCTCTTGGAATATTGATGACTTTCCACGTCATTCCATCAACATTACGACAATAATAATAATAATAATAATAATAATAATAATAATAATAATAATAATAATAAACTTAGTACGGTCTAAAGACCAGCCACCATTATGACAATATACTTTGCTCCTTCAACTCTGGAGGGCAAACGTTCTGAAAGAGCAGCATGGCATTGTGGGCACATCTGAACCAAACAGATCATGGAGTCCAGTTCATGAACATGGAGTCCATGTTCTAGACTCCACAGGGGGCCTCCTGCTCTGCATCTGCAGATCCCAAATCCCTGGTTCCCTCCACACCAAGACACCAAGAAGGGGTGAAGGGGAGGCGCTCAACGCTCCAGCCCTGAAGCAGCCATTGCAACCAGGTGTGCACTTCCTCCTGTGGTGAAGGGACAGTCCCAGGCTGGCGTAGGGCACTCACATTTGCTCCACCAGTGCTGGAAAACTGTAGGGACTGGAACCTAAAAAACTTACGGGGGTGAAATGTTCTGGCTCTAACAGGGTGCTGTAAGCTGGCTGCTGATGCCTGAATGCTGAATTAAACTAGATCTAATATTAAACAGGAAGTGGTTGACTTTGGCTTCCAGTTTAGCATTAGAGGTAATATTCAGGCTATTGTCCATACACAATCCTGAACTCCTTACAACAACCCTTTCAGGCGGGTCACTTTCATTACTTGCACACTGCAAACAAGAAGCTGCTGAAGATGGACAGGCCAAGGCCCATGAAGTCCAGTTCCTTAGCTATGCTTCCAGTTTGGATCTCTGTCATCAACTCACTGGCCTTGGCTTCAGCATCAACCTCTTATCCCCACCTCAAAGAGTTGTTGTAAAGACTACAAGGTGTTGCAAATTCTAGTGTACTTACATACTATCATTTGTATCCATCCCTCTGATTCTCTTGAAATTGCAAAGCATGGACAGGTCACAGATGCAGTGGAATTTCATAACGGAGTTATGAAATTGGAGTGCGTGAAGTTCACGCTCCCCCCACTCTCTGGATTGGGCCCAACTGCTGTGCATCATTGACACAAGGTTTCTCTTCACCCATGACTATCAGGTCTTCTTTGCGACCCACAGCAAGCTCTGTGTGTTGCACCCTCTGCATGCTGAGGCACATCTATTTCCAAAATAATTTGTTTTCACTTTCTCATCCCTTTAGGTTTTTTATCACATCAGTCTCTGCTATTTTTGTCAGTTCAGAAATATTTCTGACATGCACAAGGAGGCAATGCATGTAACGCGCATTACTGTACCAGGAAAGGACACCTCTTTGTGGTTTGCAATCTGCCTCTTGATGGTCCACCATTTACTGCGCAGCCACTGTGGGGAACGCACGCTGCTCCAACCTTCGGCCAGAAGATCCCAGTTGATCTCGTTCTCATCGGAGACCTTCAGCTCTGCTATTCTGACAGAATGAGACAGAAGAGGAGCAGGCATCAGAGAAGACTGTGGGGCCATTTCAGCCCTCCGTGCAACAACAAAACACCTTTATCCTCAAAAAGGAGGATCTGGATAAACTGGAATCCTGGGCTGTAAGAATTAGAATAAATTTCAACAGGGAGAAGTGGAAGGTTCTGCACTTAGGAAATAAAAGCCAAAAATACAGGTATAAAATGGGGGATACTTGGCTTGGCAGCACAACATGTGAGCGGGATCTTGGAGTCGCCACTATGGATCACAAGCTGAACATGAATCAGCAAAGAAGGCAAAGGCCATTTGAGGCTGCATTAAGAGGACTGGAGCTTCCAAGTTGCAAGAAGTTCTAGTTCCTCTTTATTCAGCATTGGTCAGACCTCACCTTGAGTCCTGTGTTCAGTTCTGGGCTCCTCACTTGAAGAAAGATGCAGCCAAACTGGAGCAAGTCCAGAGGAGAGCGACAAGAAGGATCAGTGGGGTGGAAGGGAAGCCCTACCAGGAAAGATTGGGGGAACTTGGGATGTTCCAAGCCTGGAGAAGAGGAGGCTGAGGGGAGACATGATTGCCCTCTTCAGATACCTGAAAGGCTGTCATAGGGAGGAAGGGGCTCATTTGTTCAGAACTAGAACCAATGGGTACAAACTGCAAAAGAGGAGATTCCGGTTGGAGTTCCGGAAAAAATTCCTGATGGTTCGGGCGGTTTGGCAGTGGAAGAGATTGCCAAGGGAGGTGGTGGACTCTCCCTCACTGGGGATCTTCAAGCAGAGGCTTGACGAGCACCTGTCGGGGATGCTCTAGGGGGATTTCCTGCTGCAGGCAGGGAGGTGGACTAGATGACCTAGTCCCTTCCAACTCTAGGATTCTATGATTCTAGGTGCCTTCTTAAGAATGATTCCCTGCAGGAAGCAATGCAGGTACTGGAAGCCTTAGCGTTAACCCAGGTTAATGGGTAGTTTCAAAACTGTGAACCCAAGTTGGTTATGACCCCATTTTTGTTGGGTTGTGAAACCAATAGGGCAGACTAGGCTCCTTGCATCAAGACCAGAGCACTGCTGCTTCATCCCCTTTACAGCTGCACTCCTTGGCATGCCTCAAACAGGCAGCAGCTTCCACGGCCCAGAAAGGTTTAGGAACCAGAAGAGCCTTTTATCTCTAGTCTGGTCTCTTTTCCAAGCACTAAAACTCAACCCAGAAAGTCAAGACAACACAGGAATGTGCCAATATGGATCTCTGAGAACCTGGCAACCATGGTTGGGACATTTGGGGGCACTGTCTTCCTGCTGCCAACTCACCCCCAAATAGGGAGGTCTTTCCCCTAGCAGCACAAACCTCAAGATCAGGCTGATTTCGTCCTCCTTGGTCCACTCAGTGCCCCCACTCTGCTTCCAGTTCAGGTAGTTGAGCCACTTGGAGCGACACTGCTTCTCAGACCGCGTCCCAACCCGTTCCGCCACTGCCGCCCACGACACCCCTTGCGTGACAATGTCGCCAGGCTCCGTGCTGGTCAGTTCATGCACCACTTCTGCCAGTCTCTTCTCTTCTTCCTCCGTCCATTTTCCTGAAATAATAATAAACAAATGGCTGTGGGTGGCACAAGTGGTTAAGACACTGTCCTTGTTAACTAGCAGGCCAGGGTTCGAGACCCAGGTTGGCCCCACAGGACAGAGTGAGCTCCTGTCCTTAGCCTAGCTCTGCGACGCCAGCTGGATCCAGTCGTATTGGCTGCGCCTTTCCATTGAACTAATTCAGTGGCGTGGAGAGGGGGATTTGCTGCTTGGGGAACAGCCTCTCCTAACCCAGGCTTTTGTGCTTTGCATGCAGCGCCTAGCACGATACCAGAGTCTTTCAAAGACTGACGGAGGCCTGCAATAAACAAGTAGGTGGTTCTCACAAAACACTAGGAAGAAAAGATTCTGGTCAGAAACCCAGGTCTTCAAGGTGCTCCTTCTGCATCTCTTGTTCTGCCACCTTTTCAAAACTTATGTGATCTCATTGGCAGAGAACATGCTCTCCTTGAGCAAAAGAGCTCTACTTTAAAGCCATACAGAGTAGTACCTGATTCTGTTATGGCCAAAACCTATCTTTTAATTAACAAATGCTTATTTTCCTATTTTTTCGAAATGGTATATAAGTTATTGTAACTCTCCATCTTCTACAGAGACATATTAGCCATACTGTTTATTAGGGGAAAAACCTCTTTCCACAGAGCACTGGCAAAGGGGGCAGTAAAACAGCAAACTATTTATTCTTCGTGGAAAGAAGAGAAATTGCCACAATAATAAACATAGGAACTGGGCCTTCGCTACTGAAGCACCCAAAAGAACATGGAATTTATGGAAGACTAAAGTCGCTCCTGAACATCAAAGGACAGACTGCGGAAGAAACCCCCACAGGCTCAACTCCACTGTCCATGGCTGGCTACTTTGAGAGGCGTACCAGTGTTGCAGGTGTCCTTCATCAGCCGACATCGGTCTTTCACCGAAGAAGCACTCCTGCCAAGCGCGGCTCCGATGGTCGCCCAGTCATTGCCATGCTTGATCCTGAGCCTAAATGGAGAGAGTGCATAAGTTGGATGGTGATGCAGTCCAGCAATGGCCCTGCAGGCCAACAGGAGGGTCCTCTGAACGAAAGGAGGAAGCCTGTGTAGGAGCCCAGAATGGCTCTGCACAAGTGACCTCAGTTATGCTTTGGCCAGTCTGAGAGATCCAGCTGAGGATCAGCTCAGAGCAGACAGTGCTGAAGGTTTTCCATACAAAGGGGCACAAGCAGGACACTTCACACCACACAAAGCAATCAGCTCCAAACAGACTCCACCGCTTTGGGAATCTTGTTTCAAACCATCCTCTGTCTGGTTCCCACCACTGCTTTTTAAGTCGGCTTCGATCATTAAACAGGCACTACTTTCCATTTACCTTCAAGCTCCTCTTTGAAATTTGTGTGGCGGCACACACAAACCACACACCCATCTAAGCACAGTGCTGTGTTGCTGATCTCTACCTGCACACAGCGCAATTCTGTGCCACGGAAAAGGCACTGAGATTGTGGTAAAGTGATACCTGCGTCCTTGTGCCCTCCCCTGCATTTGGCATCTAAAATAAGGTTACACAAACTCATGAGTTGCCGTGTTTTATCCTGAGCCGAAATGGAAAGAGTGCAAACATTGGGTGGCCTTTTCCTCTAGAAATGAGTCCAAGCCCTTCTTAAAGGCACTGAGCCCAGACGCCATCACCACATCCTAAGAAAAGGGTTCACAAGAGACACGCTGGGTAAACTGCACACTGGCTAAACAAATGCTTATGTCTAGCCGGTCGGGGTGTCGTGTGAGGGGAAAGCCTGGAAAGAGAATTCCACTCTCCACTCTATCCTTCCCCTGCATCAATTAGTCTGTCTCAGTCACGTCCCCCTCAGGCACCTCTTTCCTGGACCAGAGAGCCTGAAATGCCATTGCCTTTCCTTGTAAGCCTCATCATTTTTCTGGGCTGCTTCTGGGCTGACTGACAGCGAAGTCTTACTTTACACGCTCGCTCCTCATCCAGCCAGTGGTCCCACCTCGGTCCCACTTCTCTCAAGCTTGCACGTGTGCACACAAACACCGCTCACACAACCCTCAGGACGTGTCAAGTAGGGGCAGCCCAGAGTCAACCCAAGACTTCAAGGTGACACCCCAGACAAACAAACAAACTCCTGGAATATCTGTAGGTTTTTGTGAACTATTGTCACATTTGATTCGCGAAGAAAAAACTTACTCTTTGAGTCTTTCAATTTCTTCAGGAGTGTACCTGTGAGACATACAAACACACTGTTAACACAGGTTGTTTCAGTTTTCAGACCCACAATCTCTAGGACAGGGTCAGTCCTGCCAGTGCCTAGTTTGTTTACAGAGACATCTGGGACCTTCAGAGTGAGGAGGTGTCTCAGTCACAACAGGGAGCGTCACGTCCGCTGCTCAGGGGCTGAGCTTGGAATCAGGACTCAATCTGGCCACGGAAAAACCTTCCTTTCTGCAACTTCCTGCTCCCGATACGTGGCATCTGCACCGCCAAACCTCACAAACCTTGTCAAGGACTTCTGAAAGCTTCGCAAGTCACATGCATCATGTTGTCATTGAAGTTTGTGATTGGTTGAGATGACTTCACAAGGAAGCAATACAACGTATCGGCAGAGAAACTTGCCACCTGATCCCTGTGAGAGGGAGAGGCCTGGGAGTGCATGGCTGTTACACACAGGCCCCCACCACACAAGTCCTACACAGTGACGCGCCAGAGCCAGCCTGTGACCGACCTACCACAAGGCACCTTCTCCCTGCTATTAGTAAGGAGAATCATGTCACTTCTGGTTCTGAATTCATACAAGTGTAAGGAGGTTTCCTACTTGCCAACGTGGTTCCGGTCATCGTACATGCGCAGAACCCGTCTATAGACGGCAAAGAGAGGCCGGTTCAGACCCCACGCGATGGTCCTGTAGAAATCCTTCCTCTCGTCTTTGGACATTTCAAAGATGATCTCAGTGGCGTCTTTGATTCCCCGGGCCTGGGGGGGCCACACAAATAAGGTGACAGAATTGAAGGACCCCATCAATATTTCACTGCCAAAGAAGAATCTTTGCCATCTGCTTCTGCAAAAACTATCTCAAAAGCAACATTTTCAAAACCTGAATTACTGTGACACAGACTGGGAAGCAGGAGCCAAACCTCCTTCCACGTCTTCTTTAGGGAAACAAAGTATGGCTATAAAGGCCCATTTCTACTTACAGGCTTCAGCATGAATAACTAGTATAAAGTTCACACAACTTGGAAATGAACAACATGTCTAAAAGAATATAGACTTAGGAAAGAAATAATAACGGTCTTTGAAGTAATATAGCATTTCTTATTTACCGGCACTGAAGTGCACAAAGTCAAGTGTATTATAAGGTGTTAGCAAACAAGATCTCTATAATCATCTTAACCGTTTTCAAAAACCTTAACAATTAGTCCAATGAACTACCTTTAGCAAGTCAAGGTAGCCTGACTTGTCAGTTGGGTAGCTTACCCAACTAACTGGGGAAGAGGCACTTGTTTGAGCACGTGCTCCTCTTTTAGTTAGCCGGGAAGAGTAACTGTCCCTCCTCACTCCCACAGTATGGTTTCTGGTGGCTGTCTGTGGCCTTCTTTTGCGTAAAGGCTATTTTCTTTTCCACCCCAGAGGAGTGGAGGTGATGGTGCCACCTCTTTGTGATGGTGACATCTTAAGTACTGAAGAAATGGGCAGTGCTTTCCAAGGGTTGGGGTTACCTTGTTTCTGCTTTCTTGCTGTAGAAAAAGACAGCAGAGGCTCAAGCAGCACCTGCAACTCACAGCCTGGGAGCAGGAAGAAAAGGAGGCACCTTCTCCAGAGCTCCGGCACACAATCCCAGCTTGAGAAGTCCTGCTCAGAAAAGCAGGAAGCAGTTTGCGTGCCAGAGTTTGCAGAAGCTGCGCAGGGCCTGCTCAGATCCCTCCTCAGAGGTGCTGCTGCTGCTGCTGCTTCTACACCCACTCATCTGGCACTTGAAATTTTAAGTCTTTTTTGAAGCAGAAAAACAGAATGATTGTGCACAACACACACTATTCAAATAAAATTTTGCCTACCAAAATAATGGCCTTTTTATCCCCTAACAAGTATTTTCAAAAGATTACGGGCAAAATCCACAGCAGTGACAGGTCCATGTAGTTACGTCACCCTCTAGTGCAGTGGTTCTCAACCTTCCTAATGCCGTGACCCTTTAATACAGTTCCTCGTGTTGTGGGGACCCCCAGCCATAAAATTATTTTTGTTGCTACTTCATAACTGTAATTTTGCTACTGTTATGAATCGTAATGCAAATATCTGATATGCAGGATGCATTTTCATTGTTACAAATTGAACGTAATTAAAGCATAGTGATTAATCACAAAATAATATTTAATTATATATTGTGAAATATTTATTTCTAATTACAAATAAAAAAGATGCAAACTACCTTGCAAGGCCACCGGCACCAGGGGTCTTTAGGCGACCCCCAAAGGGGTCCCGACCCCCAGTTTGAAAAACACTGCTCTAGTGTTACCATGACTGCTCCGGAGCAAGGGGCTTAGTTTCACTTTAGGATATAGGCCTGAATCTGAGCAAAGGCAATGCCATTTCAAAATTTCCAGAGCTAAAATGAATACGTGTTCAGAATCCAGAAGAGTTGGGTGGCCACAAACCTTTAAATATCGTTCAATGTTACTCATCAAAATGTCAATCTCTTCTTTCGACCACATTCCCTGCTTCCATTTATGACCTTAAAAGTGGAGAGGAAAGTCACACAAACTTCACATCACTGTCAGTCAATACCGGGGAGAGAGAAGTTTGGACAAGGATGAAATTCAGAACCCGGCTTGTGTAAATATTCACAGCAAGAAATCAGGGGCCAAGCAGAGAACTAAAGTTCCTTCACCTGGAAGAGTGACCCCCCCAAAAAAAGATGCAGAGCACCCCTCTCTGGGTGGCTGCATCAGCCCTAGAAAACAGTTAAGGATCAAGCCCTTAGTCTAGTCAGGGCCAATGGATTTCTACACAACTGAAAATTAGTTATTTTTTCAAGCAAATGCCATCTGAAACGGCCTTGGATTTGGGGCCCTGCACAAACAAACTTTACTGATGGGTGTATTACATGTATGCGTGCATGAACGTGAATGAGCACACAAGTGCACACACACAGTTCCTTCAACAAATTAAACTCCTGATGTGGACATACAATAATTGGGGTTCTCTGGCATTCGTCCCTCTTGGAAATGGCCCTCCCGTGAGGGATGGAATTAGTCCTCAGAGCAGTTTCCTCCCCGGTGGGCAGCTTTCCCACTTACACAAGACCAACTGAACGCTGAAGGGAACGGCTACGTTCTCAATTAGGTATTGGGTACTGCCACATAATATTTTTCTTTAAGATTCCCATCCCACACACGTAACAACGACAATGCAGAACAGAACAAAAACACTTGCAATGACTGCTTCAAAACCATTAATTCCCATTAATCAAATGTAAACCAGACTTAGAAGTACAGCGACGCCTCACGTAACAAATTTAATTCGTTCTGGAGACATGTTTGTTACGTGAAACATTCTTTACGTGAAGCAGATTTTCCCAGAGGAAATAATGGAAACTCAGACAATTGGTTCCACAACCCCAAAATATTTGTATAAAAATATTAACTGGACATAAAAACGATGACATAACACTGGGATTGAATTCAAAACATGCATTCAATGTGCCACGATCCTATGAAGTCTACTTAGGCTGCAATCTTAAAGTCACTTTCCTGGGAGTAACCCCATTTGAACACAATGGGGCTTACTTCTGGGTAGACATGGTTGGGAGGCTGCAATCCAAGACACCTTCAAAGTGTCTCCTCACTTTTTCCTTCTCTCCATCCTGAGCCTCTCTCCTCTGCTCCCTTCTGGCCAGCCCTGAGCTGCTTCCCTCTTCTCCACTGCTCTTCTCTCCCTCCGGCCCCAGGAGGAACAGCATGGAAGTGTTGCTCTCACTATGGGCAGGTGCGCTAGGTGGCCCTGACGCTTTTTTCAAAGGGCTGCTGGCCAGCGTGTCTGCCCCAACTGCCAACGAATGCGTTCTTTACGTGAAGCACAGTTTGTTTCGTGAAGCAGAATCCTAGAGACATTTTTTGTTTGTTATGTGAAACATACTTTACATGAAGCGCCACTGTATTCCTAAATCATGTTAACTATCAGCCATAGTTAACTGCAACATCAGCCAACTATAAGACATTGTTACGTAGTTCTGCTTTTTCACCACTTATATAACAACCTACTGTTATAAAACAGTAAATGTACTTGCAACCATCTTACAAATTTGTGTTGCGTGTACAATGCAAAATGCTTATAATTTACTCACGTGCAGACGGGAAACGGGAATCTTACCCTTGTTTGTCAGAGAATCCTTATCCTCTTTTGTCGTAAACCAGGCCTGGCTGACCGCAGACACTTCCTCATTGCTTAGAGAAGAGATTTCATCCAGTTGCTCGTTCTGGAAAATCTGTGAAAGCAAATTGAAAATCCAATTGACTGTCTCTCCTATAAAACACTCCTGCAACCTATATCCAGGTTGCAGGAATAAAATTCCCTCTGTATGTCATCCCCCCACTGTGCAACGACCCCCACGCGCATCATCCCCCACGCGCAACTCCCCATGCGCACCATCACCCTCAGTGCACCTTTGCAGTGCAGCAGCTGGATGTTGCTCAGTCAGTTTTCAATGTTTATAGGCCGAAAATGCGTTGCACCCCTTTTCAGACACTTAAGGGTTAAATTTATTAGTGGGTGCTCCGGTCACGGAAGGAATAACTTTTCCAGCTTTAACGCTTCTGGGTCCAGGGGTTTGGGCAGAGCATCCCTCAGTCAGGGACTCTTCAATGTAAAGCATAGGGAGGAAAATGCATTGCTTTTCCCCCTTCCAGTTGGAATTTCCAAAAAACGGTGCGTAGTGTGTGCCTCCACCACGGGAGGAACACCCGCCCCAAATTTCATACTTTTAGGCCCAGCGGCTTTGGGTCAGCGAGTGAGTCAGTCACTCTTCAGTTTTATATACAGTGGCACCTCACGTAACAAATTCAATTCGTTTCGGAGGCATGTTCTTTACATGAAACATTCTTTACGTGAAGGGGATTTTCCCACAGGAAATAATGGAAACTCAGACAATTGGTTCCACAACCCCCAAAATATTCATATAAAAATATTAACTGGATGTAGAAATGATGACAAAACATTGAAATTGAATTCAAAACATGCATTCAATGTGCAGGATCCTATGAAGTCTACTTAGGCTGCAGTCCTAAAGACACTTTCCTGGGAGTAACCCCATTTGAACACAATAGGGCTTACTTCTGGGTAGACATGGTTAGGAGGCTGCAATCCAAGACACCTTCCAAGTGTCTCCCCACTTTCTCCTCCTCTCCATCCTGAGCCTCTCTCCCCCCTGCTCCCTTCTGGCTACGCTGAGCTGCTTCCCTCTTCTCCATGCTCTTCTCTCCCTCCGGCCACAGGAGGAACAGCATGGAAGTGTTGCTCTCACTATGGGCAGGTGCACTGGGCAGCCCTGACGCTTTTCAAACAGGCTGCCGGCCAGCACGTCTGCCCCAACTGCCAACGAATGTCTTCTTTACGTGAAGCACTTTCTTTATGTGAAGCAGAATCCTAGAGAAATTTTTGTTTGTTACGTGAAACATACTTTAGGTGAGGCACCACTGTACATATATAAGAGAAGCTCACCCACAAGAAAGAAAACTGCCACCTCCCAGGAGTTACGCTAATCTGAATTGCACCCCAAATGCTAAAACCTGCCTGGAAATATATACAGAGCACTCCCCAGAACTCCCCTTCCGAGACTGCAGGAAGTAGGTCAGGGCACTAAAGTCACCCCTTCCCTATCAAAATGTCTAAATTCTTTGAAGAGCACATCAACGATGACCCTCAGAATTGCCTGGTCTTCCCAGAACAGCTCCTCACTCCGCAACCTTCCCAAGGACCCTCTGACCCTCAGGAGTGGGCTTTTTGGAGGCTCAGGGAGGAGGGAAAGGGAAGCACCGAGTTCACCGCCTCTGGAAGCAGCCTTTTATTATCGGCACAGGCACCGGACAGACGTCAAGACGCTCCCAACAACATCAGTTCTGAGGAGCCTCAGGCCGGGGGACTCAGAAACAACTGGTTTCTGGTATGATTCTTCTGTCATCCCCTGAGGCGTATTTTAGAACAGAACAAAATCCTGAGCGAGAGACGGAAGGATAACACTTTTGGAACTCAAAGGAGGGAGACGCTCAGAGGCGGCCAACGGCCCCAGAACTTGAACCAGGTACCTGGATCTGAGTGAGGGTTCCCTCGCTGATCTCGTTGTCGGAGACCTCCGTGGTGGCAGTCATTGTCACCTCAAAGCTCTGGTCGCTGTCTGAGACTGGGAAACAGGGACGGGACGGTTACAAGCGACTCCCTGGGCTCCACACACAACACGAGCCTCTTCTGCATCCCCCCATTGCTCACGATGACCTCCCTGACGTGCAACACACCCTTCCCGTCGGTCAGGAGCTTACTTGGAACTGCAACGACAGAGATGCAGGGAGCTGCGTCCTCAATGCTCTGATCATCTTCAGAAGAGAGACACAGCCTTTTGTGGGGAGGTTCAGTGCTGTCCTCCGAGTCTACTTCATCCGCCTCTGTTAACACAACGCGCGGGAAACGCTCACAAAGGGAAACGCACCAGAAAGGCCTGCCTGCCTGCCGTCTTCTGGCGGCTCACTCCAGAGGTCTCCAAGCCCTGAGCCACTCTGGTGCCCCTCTCAGGCCTTTGGAGGGTCTGTCCTCGTGGGCAGCGGAAGGACTGAGCCCCAACAGCACCACCTCCGCCTCTCAGCCCTGCTGTGCAAGTCACAGGCAAAGCAGCCGGCTAAGGATCCAGACGGCAGAGACTTGAGGAAGGCAAACAGAGACTGCCAAAGGGGAGAGAGAAGAGCAGGGGAATCTCTGCACCGGCTCCCTTCCCTTCCCAGCGTCCCCCCGCCAGGCACTGCCTTCTGATGCTGGCTTCTCAGGGAAGGAGCCTGTCAGCGAGCAGAGCAGGGGCTGCCCTCAGAGCCACTCTGCAGGGAAAGCGAAGGGGCTCCACCACCGGACAAGGCACCACCCGGGACGTCGGAGGGAAGACCCGGAAAGTTTCAGAAGGTTCCCCAGAAGGACCTGCGAGGACAGAGCCCTCCCTGAGAGGTGAGGCTGGAGGAGGGCCTGTGGAGGGCCGTGCCTACCGTGCTGGGGGCAGAGGAGGAGGAGGTTCCCCTGGGGGTCCTGGGAGAGGGTCACGGGGCTCACGGCCTCTGCTGTCTCTCTGTCAGGCTCCTCTTCCTCTCTGCTCATACTCAAACCTGCAGGAACAAGCCAGGCTCAGGCCGCAGCACCTTCTGGGCCGCCCAGCCCCGCCTCCCTCCGCAGCACAGAGAGGCAGGACGCCGGCCGGCTTCCCAGGAGCTCCTCCACCCGCTTCCCTCCTGCGCTTCTCCGGCCAGGCAGTGGGGAGGGGGGGGAGGGGGGGCGGCTCCAACGCCCAGCAGAGCTGCCCTGCCCAGGCAGGAGCCTTCCCCTGTGGGCACCAGCACGGCCTCTGGGCGCAGCAGGCACAGCGCACGCTCCTCCGCCTGCAGGTGGCCCTTCCCGGCTGAGGCTGGGCCGGCACTGGCTCCGGAGAAGCCGCGGGGAAGGGAGGGCGGCACAGGCCTCGCCCCAGCACGGCGAGGGAGGGAGGCTCCTCACAGGCTCCTCCGGGCCTCCTGCCCCCTCCGCAGCGCTGGGCCGGCTGTCTGTCTCCGGGGGGGAGGAGGCTGTGCTGGGGCGCTCCGTCCTCTCCTGCTCCAGCTCCGGGGCGGGGTCGCTGCCGGACCTCGGGGAGGGCGTGAGGGAGGGGGCGCTGCGGGGACCGTGCCCGGGGAGAGCGGAGCTCCCCGCATCCCGGGCCTGAGGCGGGCGGGGGCGCGCGTGGGGCGGCGCGTGTCCGGCGGAGCCTCTCACCCACTTCCTGTTGGAGCGACGAGGGGCGCCCGCCCGCCAAGTGCCAGGATGAGGCTCAGGAGGCGCGCGCCGGCCCGGCAGGGGAGGGAGCGAGCGAGCGAGGGGGGCGGGGCCTGCACAGGAAGTCCCCCAGGCCCCGCCCCGCTTCCGGCGTCGAGAACGTGCCGCCGGGCCAATGAGGGGAGAAAGGGAGGGGGCGAGACTTGGGAGCACGTCGGCCCCGCCCAGTGCGCGGCGTTTGCGCAGGCGCACTGGCAGGGGCGTGGCGGGAGTGTTGGGCGGGGCCTGGAGGGGCGTGGCGCACACCTGCGCAGGGCGGGGCCCGGGTGGGCGTGGCAGGCTGTCCTCGGGGGCCTCCCTCCTGCCCCCGGAGGCCTCGTCTGCCCCGGGATGGCGCTGAGGGACGGCGCCCGCAGGGAGGCCTCCCAGAAGAAGCCCCGCAGCGGTCCTCGCCGCTCCCGGCACCTGCCCGGCCTGGCTGGACGCCCCAGGAGGGAGGGAGGCCGTGCCCGCGCCGCGCGCTCCCGCTTCTCCCCCCCCCCGCGGGTGTTGGTGTCGGGACTGAGCCGGGCTGCGGGTGAGCGCGCGGGGAGGGAGTGCTCGTGCTCGGTGTTCCTCCGCCAGAGCAGGCGCCGGAGAGGGAGGCCAGCGGAGCGAGGGCGATGCCGGCGGCGCGGAGGGGGAGGCTTCCCCCGGGCTGGCTCTGGGGCTGGGCCCTCCTCGGCTGCTGCTCCGCCGCCCAGCCCCGCTGCGGGGAGGTCAGACCCCAGGCAGGCAGGGAGGGGCGCGGGGCTTCTCGGGGAGGGACGCCTCTCGGCAGTCGCGGGCGGGCGGGGGTGCGAAGGGGCTGGGGCCGGGAGGCGTCGCTCTCCCCCCGGGTCCCGGGCGGGCCACGTGCCCGGCACACGCTCAGCGGAGGCAGGCGGCGGGAGGGAGCGAGAGGCGCCTCCGCCCTCGCTCAGGAGCCCCGCCGGCCGGGGAGGGACGGGTAGGAGCCGCCGTGCCGTCGACAGGGCGGCTGGCTGAGCAGCGGGAGGGGAGTCTGGGGGGCGCGGAGGCCGCGAAGGTGGGTCTGGGGTGAGCCCGGACGGGGCTGGGAGGGAGCGCTGCGGGGGCAGCCAGCGCTGGGCCTCCCACCCTCCCTGTCCTTCCTTGGGGGCCAGGGCAGCACCCGGCCTTTCCGTTCCCGAGCCGGACTTTGCCGGGCCCTCCCCTGCCAGCCACCCTGAGGGTCTCCGGAAGGCCGAGACCTGGAGGCGGCAGAGAGACTGAAGGGCTGGTGGGGGCCCTGAGGGCGCCCGAGGGAGGGAGGGAGCCGGCAGTGCAGGGCGAAGGGCTGCTCGGCTCCCTCCTGCTCCTGCGCCGGGACTTGTGCTTCCCGCGCTTCCCTGAGCTCAGCCTCTGTCTCTGTGCTGCAGGAGAAGCGCCCTGCAGTCCCGCCCGCCTCTGCGGCTGGCTGGCTGGCTGGCCGGCCAGGGAGAGCAGGAGCCTCTCCTTTCCACCGCATGGGGAGTCGATGCCGGTGCGGCTGGGAGTGCGGCTCTTCCCTGGGCCTCCGCCTGCTGCTCAGGAGGCTGCGAACCTCCTCCTGGGAGGGAGGCGGGTCCTCAGATCAGTTCAGAACAGGGCCGGCCCCAGCAGCCCCAGCAGGCGCCTTGGCACAGACACCGCACTTGGAGGCCACCTGTGTTGAAGGAGACCCCTCCTGGCTTGAACCTCTTCCTCAGGGCACTGAGGCTGGAAGCCTCCTCAGCCCCGTGGCAGGGAGTTCCACTGACCACCACTCACTGGGTGAAGAAGCACTTCTCCTTCCCCTCCCAGCGCTCCCGGATGTCCCAGTTGTCCCCCAGCTTTCCTTTGCTCAGTGTCCCATTAAGCAGAAGGAAGGCGCGTGTGTTGCGTGTGCAGAGGAGGGGCAGTGCCAAGAGGGAGCAGAGACGTGTGGGTGCTCCCAGCGCCTGCCCGTGGGATGCCTTCTGGGCCAGGGGAGGCTGAGCAGGGCCTTCCTTCTTATGCCCGCAGCCAGCCTGCCACTTGCCCTGCCCGGACGCTCTCCTGGCCTGGGCCGGGACGGGTCCTCCCGTCCTGTGGTTGCCTGGCCTGGCCAAGCCCTCCCCCAGAGGTGCACAGAAAGGGCTTTTGAGAGCCCCACCAGCACAGGATTTGTGGAGGCTTAAGCAGGCCCCACGGCTGGGACTGCAGCCAAAGCAAGAGCTCTGGGATTAATACAGTTCTTCGGTACAGCTCCTCAGGCTCTGAAAGGGCCGTTCTGTCCCTGGCTGGCCCTGCAGCCCTGTGTGGGAAAACAGGGAAGGACCTCTGCAGTCAGTGCAGGGTGACCAGAGGTCCTCTTTCCTGGACGTGTCCCCCCTTTTAACCTTCTGTCCCGGAACAATCTCAATTGTAACCTTGTAATTAATACACTGTATACTGTTCAATAAACCGTGTCGTAGTTTTAGATTTATCAGTGTGTGTGAAACGCAAGCACGAGAGCTTTTAGGTTTGGGAGGCAGTCCTGGTAGAGTCAGGGAGAAATAAACCTCACCTTCACAGTCTCAGAGGTTTCTGGATTTAACGTATGTTGACATTCAGGAGAAAGTGAGATGCCTCCATATTTCTCTTTTGCCCCAAAAATTCC
The DNA here is from genome assembly GCA_030015325.1 of Cryptoblepharus egeriae. Taxonomy (NCBI): domain Eukaryota; kingdom Metazoa; phylum Chordata; class Lepidosauria; order Squamata; family Scincidae; genus Cryptoblepharus; species Cryptoblepharus egeriae. Next base: position 71,036,526 of record JAREYC010000008.1, on the reverse strand, counting down.
TGGCCGAGATTCAGGCCGCCAAAAATGCCAGTCCCTTTTTTCCTGTTGATCAGCACCGCTGAGCACTACGTTCCCCGAAAGGAGAACTTCCACTTGTGAGTTTAACAGGTGTGTTTTCTCCCTGCACTTCCCACTGAGGATGTGGTGATCCGTTAGCATTCTGCCTCATCAGCATTTCACACTTCCGGGACTGGGGCGGAATGTTGATGAGTCATCAGTTCTTCCATGTCAAGTACAGGGAGAAAACGCGTTGCGCCCCTTTTCACCTGTTAAACTCACAAGTGGAAGTTCTCCTTCTCAGGGAATGTGGTACTCGATGGTGCTGATCAACAGGAAAAAAATAAAAATTTATGGGAACGACATTTTTGAGAAAAAAATTATTTTAACTTAAAAAAAACTCAGAAGGCTGCAGCGAGAAAAGTGGAACACGTATTTCAACATGGAGTGTATCGTTTTAAACAGAAAAATATTATCTTTCAAATAAAAAACCACAACAAAATATCTTGCACCGTTATAGAGACAGAGCACTTTAAAATTGCGAGTGAGAAACGGTGCCCATCTTTGGCGCCATCCTTGGCGGCCTGTATCTCGGGCCAGGAATTTTTTTGGGCAAAACAAAAATATGGAGGTATCTTACTTTTTCCTGAATGTTAACATATGTTAAATTCAAAAACTTCTGAGACTATGACGGTAACCCCCCCCCCCCGCCTGAATTGCTATGGATTGCACCTCCTTCATTTGGGGGCCTCGACCTCTTGTGGTCCCGTATCCTGGACAGGCAGATGGCCTGTTTGGTAGAAAGGCTTAGAGGAGCAAATGCGAGGAGGGGCAACAGTAGAGGGGGATCCATCTGGGAGGCACTCCGGCTGTGTAACTTTGTGTGCCTTTGGCGTAAGGCAGAGTTTGCTCCTCCAGGAGGAAAGTGAGGATTGGGTGGTGGAGAGTCAGGCTGGTGCTCAGGAAGCCCCTTGCGCTGTCAAATGAAGGGCTGGAGGTGGGGGTCGCCCTGGGCCGGGTCCTCCTCCTGCCTCAGAACTGATAGTCAAGACAGCTGACAGGACTGGCAGCACATCTCTGCAGTCTGCTCCAAGGCAAGCTCTGGGACTGCAGCGGGGCTGCTTCCTAGGAAAGGGTGGAACTGGACTTGTGCCTCCTAATCCTCCTTTTGTTCTCCTCTTTAAAAGAGCCTTGTTGTTTTTTCTTAGGCAGGACTGATCTTGCTGTAAACACAGACGGTCTCGGAAGTTTAGGGGAGCCCCTTTTAGCAAGTGGTATCTTTTCGTAGCAAAGCAGCTGTTAATGGGGTTAAGAAAACTGCCTTATCTGGATGACCAAAAGTGAAGCCTCTTCCTCTTGGAGGGAAGGAGGAAATCATCCGCTTTCCATGATCTGGTCCTGTGACTGCTTGTCCTGTCCGGGGTGGAAGAACAGCTGGGACTGGAGTGGGAGAAATGGGGGCTGAGACTTCCCAGTTTGGCCAGGAGTGATGGGGCCAATTTCCGTCACTTTGCTCTGGTTTTATTTTCAAACCAGTTTATAAACATTCCATGCAGAGAACACCCGGAATTTTGCTTGCAGTGCTGCTGACCTCCAGGGCTGACTGATGCTGGACAGCTGCCGAAGGGGCCCAATCCTGCCAGCACTTTGGCTTTTGACTGTGCAGGCACATCCCCTCTCGCTGCTCCCACTGGCAATTCTTCCAGACTGGGAGTCACAGAGGAGACCCAGTGACTCACCGCAGCCTGTTCCGAAAAGCATCCTTGGGCTAGGTGGGAACAGGAGTTGGGGCAGCTTCCCCAGACTGAACCCTGGCAGCCGTTTCCTCCCCTCCCTGCCCAGCTCCAGAGCCCAGAGGGAAAGGGAAGCCACAGGGGGTTAGTCCTTCTTGGCATAACCATCCTGCACACCAGTCCATCTGCTCCCAAAGGATCTGGGACTCGGTGCCAAGAAAAATGGGATTCTGGGGCTGCCAGAAATGATGCACGTTTGTCCAGGGCCACCTTCATCATCAGTGCTGCAGCTTCACAGTTTCTTTGTTCTGTTTCTGCTTGCCGGGGGTGGAAGTGAGGAGCTGCACGGGACTCTCACCCAGCAGCTGGGGGCACTGACTGTGCCACCTCTAGCGCCCTGTAGGATTATCAGGTTTCTTGTCTGGGACAGTGATTTTCAGCTACTGTGCTGTGGGCCACAGGTGGTCCTCAGGTGTGCCTTGGGATTTGGGGGATTAAATGATGATTGATTTATTGGGTGTGCCTTGTCAATGGTCAGAAAACTGATGGTGCACCTTGACTATTGTGGTGCCTTGTCGGTGTGCCACGTGCAGTGAAAAAGGTTGCAAATCACTGGTCTGGGGGAGGAGGAGTGGAAAAGGCCCAGCAGTTTGCACTGTTGCTGTGATGCTTCTCCAAGGGCCTGCCTTGCAGCTGATGGGGGTTCCCTGTTCCCCTGGCAGCGGGTGGAGGAGCTGAAGATGACCCACTTTGTGACCCAGTTTGACCAGCATCTCCTGGCTTAGATCTAGTTTGTTCGTATGCTTGACAGATATGAGTATCTTTGCTACATCTCTCTACGTACGTGCACAGATCTTGGCTTGTGATCAGGATCACGTCACCCTGCAGGAGTCTCAGAGACCAAGACCAAGAAAAATCAGCAGGTTTAGTATGACTTTCTGCAAAGTGGCTTCCTTCAGGCGTCGAGCCGTGGTGAGGAGTCCGTGGAAGGAGCATCAGTGCTTGGTGTGCACTGGGTGTGTTTGTGCTGCCTGCGAAGTCAGGGAGTAGCAGTGGGGAGATGGTTTCCCGGCTCTCTCCCAAGGGGTCAGTTAGTAAGATCAGGTGTGCTGGAGCTGCACGGAGAGGACAGTCCTTTGGGGCCACATCTCTACAGACGTTCCGTGTCTTGCTTTAGGAACCTGACCTGGTGCCTGTGGTTGGTACCCACAGCTCCCAAGGTTTGTGGAAGGAGGTCAGGCATGCTGGAAAGGGCAGAAGGCCACAGAAAGCACATCTATTCATGCATCTTTCAGGTCGGAACATCAGTGGCTTTTGACGCTTGGAAACGTGTCAGCCTTTCATTTAGGAAATTCAGCAGTTAACCCGTCACAGGATTTTTGGCAGAAGCTCTCTATTTTTTTCCAAATTCCTAAGAAAGCGAGAGGGGAGAGGCCGTGAGTTTGAGGGGCCACTTTAAATGCTTGAGGGCACAATCCAGAGCAACTACGGGAGCACGTAAGAGACATCATGTGCACCCATAGTTACTGCACCGCCTCTTGAAAGCCTATGGGAAATTCATATTGCAATCCAGAGTAACTTGTTCTTTCTCCGGAGCAAAGACTCCCCGTAGTTACTCTGAATTTCACCCTAAATCCCTCCCTGTAAAGACAGAGTGTGCTTCCTCTGGAATTGGTATCCCTGCCCTTGTGGATGGGACTGACTCAGCACCAGCGATCCAGCTGGAAATACAAAGTGCTTCATTGAAAACAGAAAATAAGTGGTGCTGAATGGTTTTTGAAAATGCTGGCTGGGCACAGTCCAGGGAAAAGCTAGTTTTGCAGAGACTGGTGGAAGCAGCAGCCGATGCACTGAGCGAGTGCGTGAGTGAGTGAGGGTGCAGAGGACGCAGTGGGTCTTCTCCATTATGCAGCTGGAAGAGCTCTGTGTTGGGCTAGGTACCCAACACAGAGGACAGGATACAACAGTGCAGGTTCTCCCTCCTGCCCCTTTCTGCCCATTCCCCACCTCACCCTGTCTGTACGTAAGGAACACATTTCTTTCTGGAGAGGCCGTGTAGAAGTCCCTTCAGTGCTGAAGAAACCCCTCTTTGGCCTCTCCTGAATGTCTTCCTTACGACTGGCTGGTTCGGCCCACAGGAGTCTTTCTGAGTTTGCTGTTTGAGTTAAACCCCGAGATGCCTTGGAGGGATCAACACGGAACTCTGGTTTGGGTTGTATTAATGGTTGGGGGATGATGGGGGGAGCTGTTGCTGCGATGCCTGAAGCTGGAATGCAGAGGAGGGAGTGCCGGGACCAAAGGACTTCTTGATGCTTTGTTTACAGGATGAGTTTCGCTTTGAGTACACCGAGTGTGACAGCAGCGGGTCCAGGTGGAGAGTGGCCGTCCCCAACGCGGGAGTGGAGTGTTCTGGTCTGCCGGATCCCGTCAAGGGGAAGGAGTGCAGTATGTCCTCTCCATTCATTGCTGCAAATCTCCAGCAGAATTCCTTGTTTGGCTTTCCTTTCTCCCCCTCGTTGCACTTGTGCTCCCAGTTCCTGCCTGACAGTCTGGTGCTCCTCTAGGCTTGGCCCCCGGCTGAGTCTGCAGCAGTTGATTCTGAGGTCTCATCCTCTGGAATCTCCCCTTCCTTTAAAAGTGGGTGGCAGCCCCTCAGAGAAGGACCGGAGTCAGCACCTGGCCCACTGGGGGTCTTGGTCTTGCCTGTGGCTGAAGGCAGGGAGCCGTGGTTGCAGGAGGGCTGTGTGTGCTCGGCTGAACATCCTGAACATCTGTCAAAGGAGATTAGGAAGATGGATGGGAAGAAGTCTATCCAGATGCAGCCACTGCTTTAGAGGCAGCCTGTCTGAATGCCAAGTGCAAGGGAGGGGCATCTGGGGGCTGCTGTGAGACAGAAAGCTGGGCTAGGGGGGCCTTGGGCCTGATCCGGTGGGGATCCTTATGTAAGGTAATCAAGATTATGTTTGTGGTGGTGTTGTAGGCAGCAGGGGGTTGCCAGAGTGGCGTGTTGTGATTCTCTGAGTGGTGCTTTCTTGAGCTTGTGCTCTGAATCCGTTGCACTCTCTTCCTTCCCAGCTTTTTCTTGTGCTTCTGGGGAGTATCTGGAAATGAAGAGCCAGATGTGCAGGAAATGTGCGGAAGGGACTTTCTCCCTGGGAAGCGGGATCAAGTTTGATGAATGGGATGATCTGCCTGCAGGATTCTCCACTGTGGCCACCTACTTGGACACGGCCGCTGGCTCAGCGGAGAGCAAAGCGGACAGTTGTGGCAAGTAAGGGCCGGGAGGACTTGGCTGTTGACATGAAACAATCTGTTTACATATGTGAGATGCACCTACTCCTCTGATCAGGAAGACTGCAGGACGGGGCACCCTATAGAATGGAGCACTCAAAGCCATGGCCTTGCTGGAGCTCAGTGGGCTTGGACCATCAGGGTTTGGAAGCCTGCGGGGCATGGAAGCCGGTGCTGCCGCCGACTCCCAGCCTCTTTTGCTTGTGTTCCTCCAGGTCTTCCTGGACTCCCCGCGGGAATCACATTGAGTCCAACAGGGACGACTGCACCGTCGCTCTGATCTACACTGTGCACCTGAAGAAGTCGGGCTTTGTCACCTTTGAGTACCAGTACATTGACAACAACATCTTCTTTGAGTTTTTTGTAAGAGCTCCTGTGCTCCCCGCCCCCCTCACTGTTAAGCGAAAGAACCAGTCGTAGGAGAGGACCTGCACCGCTCGCTTGCGTAGGAAGCCACTGGTTGGCACCCTCTCTTTCCAGGGGGTTTAGCCAAACACAAAGCTCCTGTAGATGGAGTTAAGCCAAGTGCTCCTGTTGCCAGTGCTGTAAACCCCTTGGGGTTCTCCAAGTGATGGTGTGCCAGCCTGGAGCCCTGCTCAGCACCACCTTCTCAGCTCTGCCACTTTATTTGGCACAAGTACAAATAAAGAAAGGGATGCCGTGCCTGAAGTGCCCAATTTCTTATTTCATTAAAAGGGAGCAGGCAGAGGTCCCCGTAAATCCCACAGGTTGTCCTGCAGCTCTTCACAGGCGTGTGCTGGAGGGTGACGGGAGGCTTTGCCCTGAGGTGATGGCTAATCAAGTTTCAGAGCAGGCTGCGGGAGCTTAACGTGAATCATGCAGGTCTGCAGGGACCATGTTGGGGACTTAGAAACTGGCAGGGGGTGAAGCCTGACCTTGACTGTCAACTCACTAGAGATGGCTTGAGCGAAGGCGGTCTGGTGGCCCCACCACGTAATGCAGTGCAGGGATCATAAGAACCCCCGTTGAGTTTACCAAGTCTGATTACGGAATGCTGAAATCATGCATGTAAAATCTGCACGATAGACAAGAATCTTAATTTACCTTCTGAATAAATTCAGGAAATAACGCACTCATTAATGTTGTGGTTCACTTTGGTTAAAAGCAGTTAGCCTGATGCCTGAAGTTTCATTGGATTTTGTTTTTTGCACAGATCCAGAACGACCAGTGCCAGGAGATGGACACCACCAGTGATAAGTGGGTGAAATTAACAGATAACGGTGAATGGGGCTCCCGCTCTGTGAGTACAGCCTTGTGTCTCTTGACTCAGATGTGGCGTCAATAGGAAGGGATTGCTCTGGCTGCTTCTCATGGCTAGGGAGGGTCCAAAGCCTCCTTGGTGCAACAGGAAAGGCTCTTGCTGGGAGACTTGTGAAAACTGAGCTGTCAGTGTGTTTGCTTGAGAGGCTGTTTGTGCAGGAGTCCTCTAATTCTGCCCCCTTGACCCACAGCGCACAAGGGAGCATGACTGTGCCTCCTCTGCCAGTCCACTCGCTTGTATTGATGTGGGGATGGAACATGCAGCTAGGAATAATCGGAAAGGTGGTTTGGAAACCTCAACCAATTCAAGTTTGCTGCCGAGATGCTGGCATGGGAGGTGCCTTGGCAGAACGTGGGTGCAGCACCCAACTGATGTCACAGATTATTGTGGTGCCCAGCCCAACCAGCATCAGCCCCCAGAGCCCTGCACAGGAGCCTGTTTGAGTTTCACGATCAGCCTGTGAGACCCTTCTCTCTGGCCTGGCAGGTGCTCAGGATGGGTGCCCGTTTTCTGTGTTGGCACCAGGCTTTTGGGACTCCAAAGTCATCCACCACATGGCCTCTTAAAAGAGCAGTGAACCATTTCTGCCTTAAAGGCCTCCAATGCACAATTTGACAACTATCGTCTTCCTTTTTTATTATTATTGAAATAAGGAACCCTCTTCTGTCGCAGGATTCAAGGTCCTTTTCACTTTGTATCTCTTCTGTTGCAGGTCGCATTGAAATCGGGCGCTAATGTATTATACTGGAGGACAACAGGGATCCTTCTGGGCTCCCAGGTGGTGAAGCCAGTGCTGGTGAAGAACATCACCATTGAAGGTATCTGAGGGGGTTGCTTGGCCTGCTTGTTGTAGGGCAGCTTCAGAATGGCCCTGAGCAGGACTTTGTTCTTGAACCGCCAGCACCATTTCATGGTTAGGACTCAGTTAAGCATCTCTAGGCGACTTTAAATGTTTAACACACACACATGCTCTGTTTATGTACAAAATAGAACTGATTGATTGATTGATTGATTGATTGCCAGAGAATACTTCTCCGGCAGATCACGAATGCCAGCCCTCCCCACCCCATGTGGATGGAGCCAAAAGCCAGATGAAAAAACATATTCAAAGCTTTCTTTCAAGGAAGCCCAAAGGAAAGCATGAGTCTGCAGTCTTGAACTTACTTTCCTGGGAGGAACATCATGTGGGTTACTGTGTGACACATCACGTGTGTAACTGCAGCTATGATGTGGTGGTGGTTGGACTGGTCAGTAGGGGCTGGACCAGATCTTCATGCTGAAATCTGTTAACACTCTCGTGGGAAGAAGCCCCGTTATGCTCAGTGGGAGTTACTTCTGAGTAGGAATGGGCTTGTATGGCAGATGAACCACCCATTCATGCCCTTAGGGGGGTCTTGTCAACTTTACTGGAAGGTTTCAACTCATTCAGGCTTCCCGTGGCCTGAGCCAAACCTTGCTCTGGGTTTCCTGACCTCCCTCCCCGCAACTGCCATCTATTTACTGGTTCCATAACTTCCTGCCACCCAAAATGCCCACTGTTAGGCTGTGCAGACTTGCAGCTCTTCTGTTGCCCCCCCTTCACCGTCCTATTGCGGAGCCATCTCTGGTCTTCATAGCTGAGGCCATCTTTGCAGTCAGTGTTTTGGTTTTGGGGTGGGGCAAGGTTAGTGTCTGGGGGGAGGCCCATTTAGTTCCTCAAGTAACCCCTTATCCCAGGGTTGCTTTATTCTCACCTAAGCAACTTTCTAAGAGCACTTCAGCTGTGCTTTGAGCCTAACTGGGAGGGAGTCAGACAGACAGACAGACAGACAGACAGACAGACAGACATCACATTCAAGCAGGTTCAGTGGCTAGCTGATCTGTGACATGGCCTGAACTCACTTGCTGTGGTGGTGGTGGTTGTGGACAAAAGGTCCACTTGCTCTCTCTGTTCATGCTCCACCTGTGGCTTTAGTGGGACCATCCACAGTTTGTTCAGCATTTCTCTGATTGTTTGGAACAAAGAAGGCAAGACTGCTCAGTGCTGGGCACTCTGGAGTTGTTTCTGCCCCTTGCTCGGGTGGTTGACGGCCACCCTTTGAGCCAGAGGGGGCTGAGAGGCAGTGACTGGCCAAGGCTGCCCCACCTGCTGCTCCTGCTTCCGCCTCTGAATAGCTCTGCTTGTCTTTCTGCCTTTCCTTTCAGGAGTGGCGTACACATCCGAGTGCTTCCCCTGCAAGCCTGGCACTTTCAGCAGCACGCCAGGGTCTTCTGCCTGCCAGGTCTGCCCTCGAGATACCTACTCTGAAAAGGGCGCCAAGGAGTGCACTCAGTGTCACGAGGAAATGTATTATGCAGGTAGGTTGGACGTTCCGCAGTCCGCTTCAAAGGGGAGATCCAGAGGAACAAACAGTGGTTCTAATCCAATCAATTCAGGCCCCCCAAAACCCTGGAGAAAGAAGTCCCCCCTCCAAGCCAACAAGGAAAATGCATTGAGCTCTAGGGAGAGAGAAATTGAGTCACTTGCTCACGTTTACTTGTGAGTAGGTGACCTTGTCTGGATTTATGAGGCCAGATGAAGGGGAATGCAAAGCACCAGAATGGTATGGATAGAGTGGATAGGGAGATGCTCTTTTCTCTCTCACAGAACTACAGAACATCCCCTAAAACTGAACGATGGGAGGATTAGGACAGACATTGAATTTATTGTCATCAGCAGTGCAAGGTCTTGGTTTTGAACGGAAGCTGTGCTGACTTGGCCCTTGTGGTTCCCCAACACTGGAAGAGGCCAAAAGGGCAGGTTCTGGGTAGTCCAGCAGTGTTGGTTTCTCTTGCAGATGAAGGCTCAAGCCAGTGCATGGAGCGTCCTCCATGCTCCGAGAAGGACTTCTTCCAAATCCACACCGCCTGTGACAGGGACGGGAAGGTGAGTCACGGTTCTCTTCCTCCTCCCCTGCTCCCTTCCAGAGGAGTCTCTCACAGCCGAGCAAAGTATTTGTGCCCTGGTAGTTTTCACCACAAAGGGCGTCATAAGTAGGGTTGCCATAAGTTTTCAAGGATTGCGTTCACCTACTGGCAGGTTTGGCAGGGGGTCCTGGCCTGGTCTTGTGGTAGAGAATTATGGAAATCCTCATAGGCCAGGAAGGGCCTGGGTCTGCATCAAGCACCTCTGGGCTGTCTGCAGACTGGCTGGTTCTCCTGCCCACCTGCTTCTCTTTGAACGCGCACAAACTCCTGACTAGCAAAACATTCTAAGCTGGAGTGGTTTTGAACACAGAGGAGCTGGAATTTCTTTTGTCTGTTATTTTGCTATTTATGCCTACTATCTTGGTGAGCTTCAAACTGTTCTTAATCGTAGAGTTGGGAGGGATCTGACAGGTCATCTAGTCCATCCCCTGCCTGTTGTAGAAAATCCTTGTAGAGCTTCTCCAACAGGTGCTGGAGGTGCCTCTGCCTGAAGATCCCCAGTGAAGGCGGGTCCACCACCTCCCTGGGCGACCGGCTCCACCGCATTGCTAGTTCTATGCCTGGCATGAGCTGGCAGACGTTGATGCTTTGATGCAAAGGAGGCTCACAGTTTTCCTTTGGTTCGTTCTGCATCTTTTTCCTTGTTTCAGACCCGACTCATGTACAGATGGGTGGAGCCCAAGATCTGCAGGGAGGACCTTCCGGGGGCCGTGGGGCTGCCCCCTTCCGGAGAGAGGCAGGACTGCCCTCCTTGCAACCCCGGCTTCTCCAGCAACGGCTCTTCCTTCTGCACCCCTTGCCCCGAGGGCATGTTTTCAGATGGAACGCAGGGTGAGAGGACCTGCTGGGGCAAAGGTTTCTTCAAGCTGAGCTGCAGCAAACAGGGTTTTTACTCAGTGTTAGAAGGAGAACACGAGGGCTGTAGATGCGTCCTGTGATCAGCCAGATGAACAGGATGTTCCCGGCAGACACATCTGCTGTTGCAAAATGCACTAGGAAGCTGCACCCCCCCCAGTCCATTGCCAGCCCTGCCTGTGTCTGTCAGAGCAGGTAAGGCAGTGGTGGGGGTGAGGAATGGAGTGTGTGGTGGCTGTAGGATCAGTGGTGTGTATACTGGATCCTTTCCCCTCTTCTTGCAGCACATGCCTGTGCAACTGGCCTAATCCCTGCAGGAACGGCACAGAAGTTCTGTATGGCACTATGTTCACGACTTTAGGCTAGCACAGAACTTCTGCCGGGACTTGTGCTGGCCTAACTGGGGGTAGGATTGCACTGACGGTGCCTGGTTCCTTCTCACACAGAGTGACATGATCAATGCCTGGAGAAGCTGCAGCACTATGGAGGGCTTTCCAGAATTTCTGACTTGGAGAACCTCCTCCTCATTCGTACTTCTTTATTGTTAGATATATGGTGCATTTTCACACTGACTTACTTTTTCTTCCTCTCTGCTCCTCCTGGAAGATTGCAAGGCCTGCCCTGCTGGTACCGAACCCGCCCTGGGGTTGGAATACAAGTGGTGGAATCTGCTCCCTCCCAACATGAAGACTTCCTGCTTCAGCATGACAAATTCCAAGTGTGACGGGATGAACGGTGAGCCCGTCTTTCTCAGTCCCTTGCCTGACATGCCTCAGTCCTGAAAGCTGGAGTGGTGCGGCAGTGGCCCGAATGGATCGGGCTGGGAGGGGGGAGGTAGAATCAATGTGCATCGGTGTGCACTGCATCTGCCAAGATCTCCATGGACATGCACCCTGGACACTGGTCCCCTGACCTCTGGGCATTTAGCAGCATAACCCACACTGGTACTGTTGGGGAACTGAGGTAGGACTAGGCCAGAGATGGGCTGGCCCCATCCCAAGATCTGGTACGCCGGAAGTGGGAGGGGCCAGCCGGGGTCAGGGGGTGTGGGCAGGGCAAGGGGCGGGACTGGGGAGGGGCGAGGGGCGGGGCGACGTTGGCGCCTGCGCAGTGCCTGCTTAGAAGCCGGCCTGCCAGCTTCTAAGCAGGCTCTGCGCAAGCGCCGCCACCGGCGCTCACGCAAAGCCTTCCTATAAGCTGGCACCGGCTTCTAGGAAGGCTCTGCGCAAGCGCCGATGTCGGCGCTTGTGCAGAGCCTGCCTAGAAGCGGCCTGCCTGCTTCTAGGCAGGCACGGTGGGCGCAAAACATGGCGGACCGTACCGGTCTGCTATGTTTTGCGTTTCCCTGTCGCTGGTGGTACGCTAGCGGCAGGGAAACTGGAAGAAGTGGTACGGGCGCGTAGGCCCATACCGGTAAGTGCCCACCACTGGACTAGGCTGCTCATTTGTCACTTTTGGTGTTGTAACTACAGTTGCAGGATTGTACATTTCTTGTCATTTGCCTGTGCTGATCACTTTTTCAGGTTGGGAAGTTGCTGGTGATCACATTCGGAGTGGAGCAGGGGGGACAGATGACGATTTCCTCATTGTGAATCTTCACGTATCAGGCTTTAAGTAAGGAAGAACTCGGTGTCTGTCGTGTGGCTCATCTTTTTACATTGTATAATATGGTACCGTAACTCCTGAGAAAGGAAAGTCACAGAGATCCTAAAGAGAACTGTATGGAATAGGCCTGTGTAGGGGGGCAACACTGGATGCTGTCACTGTCAGGAGGTAAGAGTGGGCCAGAAGTGGTTTGTAATCAGGAAACGTCATCCTCCCCAAAGATGTATAGGTCACTCTTAGCACAAGTTTACAAAATGGCAAAATAAGGGAAAAGGCAGCTCTCATTGCCTTACAGAATAGTTGTTGGTGAGTAGAGGGTGTAGAGGGACAGACAGATACCTTCCCTTACTCAATGTCAATGAATTACAGGCACTTACAGGCAATTCCCCTTTAAAAGGAGTGTGTCACACACGTGCTGCTTAAAGAGAGATTTGGCTAGCTGTGTTTCCTGTAAAGAAAAGGAGACCCAGTGCAGAGAACCCTGCAGATGGTGAGGCACCACCAGGGAGATCAGGACACCGGAGTTCTTAACTGAGCAGAGTGCCCAGTTGGCCCTGCCGTGCTTTCAGTCCAGGTCACCCCCCTTCTGTCTTCCATTCTGAGCTGCGATGCCACGGACCTCAAATGAGTGAGGACCCAATCCTATCCAGCTTTCCAGCGCTGAGAAGGTGTGCACTGCCTCCCGCAGGGACAGTCACGGAGGCTACAAGGTAAGGGGAAGTTGCATTGTGGCTGCATCAGTGCTGGAACGATGGATCGGGTCAGGCACCCCCACGTCACCTTGTGCTGGGAAAAAGGTCTGACTACAGAGCAGGACGTCACAGGTCGATGAGACGTCACAGGATGTCACAGGGGGTGAGATTTTTTGGCTTTCCCCCCTTAAGATAAAACATGGGTGTCATCAGCTGGCAGATACCCCTTTGGAAACATCACATAGACACTTCGTTTCCTCCCTGTTGAACAGGCCTCCAACCTCCGTCACTGGCTCAGAACTGGGACGCATCACCTTTGTGTTTGAGACCATCTGCTCGGCCGAATGTGTGCTGCACTTCATGGTGGTGAGCAAGAGCTGGAGGAGGGGAGGGGGACGACGGCAAGACAAATGCATCTTGGTATTCTGCATGTGGATTTTATGTCTGGGCAGATGCATGACAAAGATGCGTCCTGCATGCACTTGCATGGAAGGAAGTCCCATGGACTCCTTGTCTCTGGGTCTGCCAGTGATCCAAACTCAAGAATTGTGTTTCTGACAGCAGGGAATCCTTGTATCCTGCGGCACAGAGATGGCACCTGGGGCCGTCTGATGTTGAGCACCTTCCCCAGAAGTGCCTGACCCAGAAGTACTTTCAGTGATTTGATTTCTTCCAGATGTATGGGGTATTTGGAGCACATTGTTATGCACTTGAGGGCAAAGACTCCTAACTTTACACATGGGTTAATGGGCTCTGAGCTGTCTGGGACAGAGCAGGAAAGAGATCTGGGGTGCGGGTGGAAGCTTGAGGAAGTGTTGTTCTATGTGCAGCCACAGGGGAGGCAAATGCCATGCTTGGGGTCATTAGGAAAGGGACTGAGAATAAAACATCAAAAATTACGATGCTGTTTCACAAGCGGATGGTGAGGCCACACTTGGAGTCTTGTGTCCAGTTCTGGTTGCCACATCTCAGAAAGGTTATAGAGGAAACGGAGAAGGTTCAGAGGAGAACATCCACAATGATGGATTTGGGGACACTTTCCACATGAGGAAAGCCTACAACGTTTGGGGCTCAAGAGGCGCTTGAGGGGAGACTCGATTGAGACGTGCAAAATTATGCAAGAGATGGACAGAGTGGACAGAGAGATGCTCTTTTCCCCTTCACGTAGCACCAGAACTAGGGGACATCCAGTAAAACTGAAAGTTGGGAGGATTAGGACGGAAAAGAGAAAATATTTCTTTACCCAGTGTGTAGTTAATCTGTGGAACTCCCTGCCACAGGATGTAGTGATGGTGTCCGAACAATACCTTTATGAAGGGACTGGACAAATTGCTAGGACCATCATGGGTTGTGTGTAAATGAGGACAACCTCAAAATGCAGGTGCAGGGGGGACACCTGGATGCAGGTGTCTTGTGTTCTCCCTGAGGCGCCTGGTGGGCTGCTGTGTGATACAGGAAGCTGGACTGGATGGGCTTGGGCCTGATCCAGCAAAGGAGGCTCTTCTGATGTTCTTACCTGTGAGCAGAGTGCCCAAGAGGGTGTGTTTGTACCACAGGATCTGCAGTCAGGAGTGTGAATTGGCTCCCTCCACAAAGCTGGGTACCCATGCCACGTACTCCCCCCTTTTCTATGCCACAGCTTGTAGCCCAAGCAGGTGCTTTTCATAACAGGAGGATGAGCTTGCCTGTGTCCAGCAAGACCCACTCCTGCTCCCCAAAACAGCCGCCTTCTTTGGCCATTTGCTTTCAGGGCATCAACAAAAAGAGCACCAACATGGTGGAGTCTTGGAGTGGAAGGAAAGCAAAGCAGTCCTACACTCACACCATCTTCAAGAACGCCTCTTTGACCTTCACGTGGGCTTTCCAGAGAACAAGCCAAGGCCAAGATGTAAGTCCTGGGCACTTGCTGAAGTGCGGGTGGTCGGGGGGTGATCTGCTGAGGCTTTGGGTTCTCTTCAGTTGGAGGGAGACACCGGCAGGATCCTGACCCTTCTCTGTTGCACGAGTGCCTTTCTCAAGCACCTGCACTGGTGGATGTCAGGTGGCACTAACAGCCAATCCTTTTCTACCTCCTGCTGTCTCTTCCAGAGCAGGAAACTCCTCAGTGACGTGGCCAAGATCTACTCCATCACCGTGACCAACGCCGTGGATGGTGTTGCCTTGTCCTGCCGGGCCTGTGCCGTTGGCTCTGAGCAGTCAGGCTCCTCTTGCGTCCCGTGCCCAGCTGGGCACTACATAGACAAGGAGACCAACCAGTGCAAGGAGTGCCCGCCCAACACCTACCTCTCCATCCACCAGATGTATGGCCAGGAGGCTTGTGTCCCATGTGGGCCTGGCAGCAGAAGCACCCAGGTAGTAGACCCCATAGTGAGCATGCTGTGTGAGAGCAGACATATCTGGGGAAAAAAGAAGCGGTTCTGCCCACTGCTCTGCTGCCTGGCATGGGGCTTGCTTGTTCCAGAGCCATCACAGCCTGCACCTCCACTGGCTCAGATAGGACTTGTCAACATGTTTGTGACAGTGCCTGTCAGTGCAGCCGCCGCTCCGCTGACACAGGGTGAGGGAAGGTCTGTGCCAGCAGTTAGGTTTGGGCTCCTGAATGCAGCACATGCAGCATACAAAGCAGAAAAGATGTCCAGCTGTGGCTGTTCTTTCCCAAGGACCACTCGGCCTGCTTCAGCGACTGCACCCTCTCCTACGTCAGGGACAATCTGAGCCTGATCTATGACTTTAGCAACCTGAGCCGGGTGGGCTCCTTAATGAGCGGACCGAGCTTTACGGCAAGAGGGACCAAATTCTTCCACTTCTTCAACATCAGCCTGTGTGGAAATCAGGTGAGTGTCAGTGAGAGCCAAGCTGGCCGGGGTGCCCGTGATGCTCCTCCCAGGGGCTGCCGGCCATTGAATGCCATTTTCCCCGAGCAGAGCAGAGCGCCAGAGCGCATGATGATTCAGTGTCTCGTAATGAGGGTGTCCAGTGCAAGCTGTGGCAGTGCTGAGCATGTGAAGCAGGCAGCACATCACGTGGCTTCCACCCACCACTTTTTAGCCTGCAAATGGGTTTGGGAGCATTTTGTGCCAGTCTTGGAATCTATCCCTAGTCCTTGGGGAAGAGCGTTGCAGGAGCCTCGCTCTACTTGCTGCAATCAGTATTTTCACTCAGCCTTTAAAGCCAGACCAGAGAATGTATCATTAAGCTTTTGTGGCCTTTACTGTAATGAAATCTCTGTCTGGCGGTCAGTTCAAGGCTCCTGCCTGTTGCTCTGTTTTTGCCTCAGCATAGCATTCGTTCTCTGAAAGCCAAACTACACTTCATCTGCCAGGTGCCGGGTGACGCCCTGCAGTGCCGCAGCCTGGTTCCTGGAGCCACAGAAAGAAAACTGCTCTCCATGACAAGTTCTGATGAAAAGCTGTGGGTGTCGGAGAGGCTGAGCCTGGCAACTGCAGGGGAACAGAATTGGGTTTTTCTCAGCAGTGCAGCTTAATTTTTGTAGATTATCTCCTTAATTTGTTGGCGACTGAGCAGCAGATCACACCGCAGCGCATGAGCCCAGATTTGCAGGGATGTTGGATAATCCTGCATGAAAACCACACACTGGTCCCTTTTCTCATTTCACACCCCCAGGGAAAAAAGGTGGCAGTTTGTGCCGACAACATCACAGACATCATGCTGAAGGACATGGTGGCGGAATCAGAGGATTATTCCAACGTGGTGAGGGCGTTTGTCTGCCAGGCGACCATCATCCCGCCCGACAGCAAGGGCTTCCGCGCTGCCCTGGCACTGCAGTCCAACAGCCTGGCCGACACATTCCTTGGTAAGAGATGAAGGGCACATTCTAACCAATTTAGGCTGGCACGTCTCACCTGCTTCCTGTTCCCGTGGTGGTCAGGGAGGCAGGCGCATGTCTGTGCACTGGCCTAACCCCTGAGGTGGGTGGGGGAAGGACACGCTGGGTGGCTGGGGAGCGGAAGGTGAGGCTGAGCCCCAGTAAATGTGTTGGATCCAAACCATGTCCGGTTTTGATGACAGTTATCTGAGTAGACTTATTGGTTTGCTTCTGTATTGTCCAGGGTAAGGGGAAAAGTTTCCCCTTGTTCCACACTCGTGCACCAGTAGCCCCAAACTTGTGCTGGATACAATGCAGGCACTCAGACATCCTGTTCCAGGGCAAGTTTGGATTGTGCTGAACAAACTCCTGTTCTCACCAAGACATCATGCGTCTGCCACACGTCCCGACAAAGTGGCCACGTGCGGTGCCAAATGAACTCCAGATGAGCAAGTGGCACTGTCTGGAAGAACGTGGTGGTGGGCAGTGCGTTGACTCGGGTGGACAAGAACACAGTTCCCCAAGCAAGCTGTTCCCTGCAGTGTGTCGAATACCTTTCCTCCTTTCAGGAGCCACCATTGAAACAACACTAGGAAATATCAACGTGAAGCCAGAAATGTTTGAACGTTCGGAAAGGAAGATTCCTGATGTGCATTTCTATTTCAAGTAGGTTGTGCTCTCTCTGCAGAGCGCATCAGGTGTCGCTCTTCGCAGAGCAAATGTATAGTTTGGGAGAAGGCGGTGCGGTCCAGAGGTCAAGATCCTCCGGAAGGAGGAGTATTTTCATGAAAGTGGTTAGATGGCAAAGGAGTAAGAAGATAATTCCTTGAGACTCCTGCCCTGGGAAGAGGCGATGCTTGGGTGACGGTGGGCTGGTGCCTCTCCCTTTGCTCAGGAGCAGAGAACCACCCTTTGAAGGGGGCTTCTTTCTCTCAGGTAACAGGAGGGTGACCTGGCCCACCCCAGCCCCTTTAGCCTCACAACAGGTCCGTCAGACAGTTCAGGCTTACTCAATGGGTGAGGCAGAGGGGGCTGCGTCATGGGGCAGGAGACACATTTCAGAAGCAGTTGAACTTTTTAAAAAACCGACTGAATTCCCCGCAGGTCGTCTGGACTGACAACCACCTGTGAAAAAGGACGTGAGTCTGTCGTGACGATGAGGTGTGACCCTGCCAAGCTCGGCGAAGGTGGCATTTCCGTTCCCAGGTACTCACTCCAGTGCTGGCTGGAATGCAGGACATCAGGGGTGCCTCTTTTCTCCTGGAAACGGTTGGAGACTCCTGGAGAGTCTCCTGGAGTCATCAGATGTCTCAGGCGGGATGCCCAAGGAGGAACCAACCACCTGTTGGCTTTTGGTTTGGTGAGAACCTGTGGGGGGTGGCTGGAGCCAGACCTTCCTGCACAAGGCCTTTCACCTCAGCTATGGCAACCAGGCTGTTCAGACCCCTCTGCCACCAGCTTCTCTCCAACCAGCAGGCTGCTTTTCTCTGGGAGGTCAAGCCTTCCAGTCTCAAGTAGCAGGAAACCAGCCGACTTGCCCCGGCACCCTTCCAGTGCGCAGGATGCCCTGCAGGGAGCTGAGCAGGCAGGTGCCCCCCTTCCTGGGTCTCCCATCCACCTGAATTGCAAACGGTCTGGGGAGAAGCCAGTTCGCCCGTGGTAGTGGCGGTGGATCTAACTCTGCTCTCTTTTTCTAGTTCATGCCCTGCGGGAACCTGTGATGGCTGCACCTTCTATTTTTTATGGGAAAGTGCAGAAGCCTGTCCCCTGTGCACGGAGCAGGATTATCATGAGATCGAGGGCGCTTGTAAAAAAGGGCACCAGGTAATGAACAGCAGGGGTTGGGAACATCGTGGGGCTGTTCCCAAATGTCCCCTTCTTTCCAGGGGTCTGGCTCTCCTTATGTGCTTATATTCTTCTGACCCAAGCCTTCCTTTCCCGTATTTCACAGGAAACACTCTATGTGTGGAATGAACCAAAGTTGTGCATCAGGGGGGTTTCCTTGCCTGCAAAGAAGATGATTGTCTGCGAGACGTTGGACTTTTGGCTGAAGGTTGGGGCGGGTGTTGGGGCGTTCACAGGCGTTCTGCTGATGGCCTTGACCTGCTATTTCTGGAAGAAGAACCAAAAGTGAGTCCAGGGTGCACGTGTCCCTGAGAAGTTGTGTAGTGATGGATGCGAGGCCTGCCTGGCTGCCCACGCCTGAGCCCCTCTCCCTTTGCTTGCATGTCCCCCTACCCTCACACAGGAGCAGATCCTGGCCTTAATCTCATTCTTGGTGATGCTTCTGTTTCTTTCAGAGGAACACCAAAACAAGTCTTTGGTGTTGCCGCTCTCGGCATGTCACCCTCACCATTCTGTGGGCCAGAAAAGTTGCACCCCAAAGACTCAGTTACATTTTTGGGACCTTCCCCTCTGAAAGCAGGGTTGTCCTAATTCTCTTCCACAAAACCGGGACTGGACCCCTGTCAAACTTGCCAGAATGTGAACACAATCCCTGAAAAACTGGGACAGTTTCAGGGACATATGGCAACCCTATCTGGAAGGAGAAGCCCCTGCCCTCTGGCTCAGTCCCTTGAGTCAGGCAGCTGGTCCAGGAAGGGTCCCTGCTGAGACCCTGGAGAGCAGCTGATGGTCAGGCAACTGGACAGACCCGTCATGCCCTGGACCAGGCCAAAGGCAGGCTCCAGCATCTTTCTAGACTTCTCTGGCAACAGGAACAAAAGGCACAGAACGTTGTCAGGGACACTCCAGCTCCAGCCGGAGCACTCCTGCTGTGGAGGAGCCGGGGTGCTTGCTTGACTCAGAGCCTGAGATTGGAAGGAACTGCACTGGCTCAAGTTGGCTGTGACCATTTTGTTCAGAGCTTGATGTAGTATGAGAAGGGGATGCGCTCATGTGCAGGTCAGAGGCTCCCCTCCATGGTCTGCTTTTCTGCTTTCAGGCTGGAGTACAAATATTCCAAGCTAGTGATGACGACAAATGCCAAAGAGTGTGAACTCCCAGCTGCCGACAGCTGTGCCATCATGGAAGGAGAAGACAATGATGAGGAAATGGTCTACTCAAACAAACACT
Source organism: Cryptoblepharus egeriae (assembly GCA_030015325.1). Taxonomy (NCBI): domain Eukaryota; kingdom Metazoa; phylum Chordata; class Lepidosauria; order Squamata; family Scincidae; genus Cryptoblepharus; species Cryptoblepharus egeriae. The sequence goes on along the minus strand of JAREYC010000008.1, from coordinate 71,017,224 downwards.
CCCTCCTGGGAAAACTCAAGTCGCTGGCAGCCAAGGTGAGCATTCCTATTCCCGCCACAGCCGTGCCGGGTCCTCACTCAGCAGGGGCTTCTCTAACGTCTGCAAAGTACCGAAGTGCCAGCTCCCCCCGCCCCCACCCAGCAGAGATGCAGGGAAAAGGGCTGAGTGTGGGGGACGGGAGGGTGCGGCCGTCAGCAGCCACACTGGATCCAGAACCCCTTTCTGAGATGGACGTGTCCCTAGTGGTTGTGGAGCTGTGCACCAGCAACAAAGCTGCTCAGAGAGTCCCCTGGGGATTGTGGAGGACCTGCACTGAGGTGGGGGGAGGCTCAGTCCTTTGAATCGGCATCAGGAGCTTGAAGTCTGTGGAGCAGACGTGGCCCGTGCCTGTCTGAGTGGGGGGGTCATAGCAAATTCCTCCAACCGCCTTGTCTTTTGCGTTGCAGGAGAAGGAGGTCCGCTTTGAGTCTGTTCGGCTGAAATCCTCAAGATCTCAGAATATATGAAGACTTCAGTCTGCTGACTTCAGAGCCAGCAAATGGGATTTTTCTTTGGTTGGGGCTGTGCTTTCAGCAGGTCCCAGAATATGTCTGATGGGAGGTCTCCAAAGAGATACACTTGGCAGGCGATGAGAAGAAGAGAGAGAAAGTGGCCTTATCGGAAAACAAACTCTTACCAAAAAAAAGCAGGAAAAGAAAAACTAGCAGTTTTGGTCACAAACTGGGGATGGAGTCCAGCTCGGAGAGAGAGAAGGCAGAACATCCAACCAGGGCCACCCCTAAGACTGTAGAGCATGAATCTCAGCAGTTGGACTGTTGGCTGGCCTTTCATGGCCCCCAAAACCTGGCTCTGGGAGCAGGAGGCCTTGCCCTGCTCAGGGTGGGAGAGGGAGGGCTGCTTCTGCAGGTGACTCTGTCCTTTGCACCTCTTCAGCTCATCCCCTTCAGTCCCAGAATCGATCTGGCTGGTGCCAGAAAGGCAGCAAAGCTTCCTCCAAGCTGCACCACCAGGTGCACTGATGCAGTTGCAGCACCGAGTCTGCTTTGCACTCCAGGCAGTGGTCAAGACTTGAAATGGAGCAGCCTCAATCTGTGTCCCCAGCAAGGAGAGATGCGCATGGTGGGGTTGGTCCAGGGCTGAGATCCAGCACTGAATCTGCCAGTCAGTGCAGGGATTTGGTGCAGGAGGCCTGGATTTGTGTGTTCCTGGCTCCTTCCTTGGCGAAGCAACAGCAACCCCTGGGCCCACCTGACATGTGCACAGCCTGGCGTGTGCTTGTGTGACCAGCCCTGGGTCATTGAAGGAAGGGGCTTGTCATACAACTACATCTCAGATCAGGTGTATCAGGTTGTGTTGATCTCAGACACACCATTGCAGCTCTTGTTGTGGCACATAGAAATTGCTGTCACCAGGTGGGTCTCCTTCAAGTGGTGACCGTCCCGTGATTTCATGAGTCTGTGCATGTGGTTTGACACAGCCCCCATCTTTGACCCCCATAAAGAAGATGCTGTCTCCACCCCCATCTGGGCCCCCCCAGTATCCTTCCAGGGTCACCCAGACAATCCAGGAGTGCTTGGCTGCTAATCCCCCCCCCCCACAGCAAGCACCGCAGTCAGCAGGTGGGCCTCAGGCAGACCCAGCAATGAGCTTTGCTTCATGCACAGCAGGCAGGCAGAGTGATGCTGGGGAGGCCGACTAGCTGGAAAGGGTGGGCACAGCCAGGCACAGGTATCAGTAGGTCTGTTGGTGCTGTGGGATCCATTTCCAGGGTCAGTAAAGGAGGCTGGGGCTGAAGGAGGCTTATTGGGAGAAATGAACAGAGAAGGAAGGAGGTGCCTCCCCTTTCTATTTGCTTAACACAGGGGTCCCTTTGCAGGCCAGGCCAATGTCTAGAAGACGGGAGGCCAGACAAGTCTGGCAGACTTGGGAGAGTCTGCCCTGGATCTTCCTCAGGCATCACCTTTCTGCATGGCTTTGGTTTGAAGCTGTGGAGGGGCACATCCCGTGTGGCGACAGTAACGTCAGAAGCAGTGCGCTTTGCCTTCAGATCCACATGCAGTCAGCAGAATGGAATTCTTATTGCCTGTTTACGCCTTCAGATGAATGATCCGAAACAGGAAAGAGCATAAATGTTGGACCAGAAAAGATTCCCTCGACCCCAAAGTCACTGCAGAGTAGCTCTCTGTGCAGGTGGCGCAGCCTGGGGGAGCCAAATACGGCCTCTGGGTCAGCAGTGATAAGCCAGGCAGGGGACCTGGAAAGTTTCAGAACATCTAAACGGAGACCAGCATCACTGATGAGAAATAAACGCGTCAGAAGAAGATAGTGAGATAAATGCAACTGATGAGAAGATGCATTTTGTAGAACTTCAGCAGTTTTGCTTGTTTGATTTTGTTTGTTTTATGAAGATACTAAACATATTTTATGTTTTACTCAAAGATGCAGGTGGATTGCCAGTTTGCACACTTTCTGAAATATCCTTGAAATGATTGACTGCCAGTCCTTTGCTGCTGGGCTGTCATTCCTATAGTGTTTCAATGCTTGAATCCCTTTCTGTCAATGCTTGTGATTGTGCACGTGAAGGAAGGTCCCTTTACTTATCTGCAGGAGTCCTCTGGCAGCTGCAGTTCCTGCCCTGGTTCATGTGGCAGAGGCTCCCCCAGCCCTGCTGCACCAGCCCTGGGAATGTGGTTCCAGCTGGCTGCCACGCACTGGCCGGAGTGCTGCCTGTTGATGCCCAAACGATGGAGGAGGGCATTTGGAAAGGAGAGCCCATTTTGGCCAGGGACTATTTTCCAGTTCCTTTTTGGGAGCCCTTTCCTGGCTGTGTCTGTCCAGCCCTCACTAATATGTTTGTTTACTGAATGCCAGACACTCCTGTAGACTCTGTAGGGGCTGCTTTTTCTCTCTTCAGTGACCTTTTAAGACATCTTCTTTTTGCAGCCATTGAAACCTTGCCAGTGATCCTCTGATCCAGTGCATGGATCTGATCCTCTGATCCAGTGCTTTCCTGCCTGCGTTATTGCTGAAGGGGAAAGTGTGTGCAGAGCCCCAGACGGGGGCTAATGTTCAGTAGGGCCATGCTCTGAACGGTGGTTCCGCTTGATTCCAAGCTGCAGGACCTGGCAGAACAGCAAAGGGCTCTCTGTGAAAAGCAGCTGTGAAAAAGTGCCGCCAAAGTCCTGTGTTTCTGACAGAGTCTTCTGCTCAGGTGGGAGTGAGTAGCTGACAGGTGATGTGGGGGCTCTACGGACGCCTCTTCTGCTGTTTATGCTGCATGTGCAGGGCTGAAAGAGCCATTCCTTGGCTCTCAGCTGGCGTGTCTGAATAAGGGTCTATGTCGAGGCCAGGTCGGAGGTGCCCGAGACCAAGCCACCCAGACTGGCAGTGCTCTGTCCCCCCTCACTATTTTGCAGCAGAACAAACTGAGCTTAGCTCAACTACTGTTTACCTTCAGTAAATGAGGAAGTAGTGCCCGGGATGGGGATACTTAATTTCTCCGGATGGTCGGTGAAATCATGGTGAGCTCACAAGGGCAGGTTCTGGGGTTAATGATGGATCAACTCATCATGTAATTCAAACCCTTCAGGAACGTCTTCTCCAAAAGATGGTCCTGAGCCCCTCCCAAGTTGCGCGGTCCCAAAGCACAGTTGTGCAGGTGGAGTCTCTTGTGTCGGGTAACCAAATGGGTTATGACAACACTGCTGTGTTTTAGGCTGCAATCCTAAGCTCCAGTTAGGCCGGCCTAAACCTTGGCAAAAGTCCTCTGCTGTCTGGGGGTCTCCTGTGGGGATTCGGCTAGTGCAGAGGCATTTGCCAACATCCCTACAGAAAGGAATGCCAGGTGAGTTAGGCTGGCCTAAATGTTAGGATTGTGCCCTTAGTTGATTTGAAGGGAGGTTGTTCAGACTCTTAATGAATAAATGTTGACAAGGAAATTGCCAGGCGTCCTTGTGTCGTTCTTTCCGTCTCCTCACATCAGCCAACAAGATGTCCCTTTAGACCTGTCTCTACACCAGTTTCTTACTCCGCAGCACTTGTACCCTGACAATGCAATTCTCACTTGCACTGGAACAAGCAGGCCGGCTCACCCTGTGCCGAATCCAGTGCCAGGTTCAGGGGTGCTCCTGTGGGGAAGGGAAACCTTTCCTCTTTCCTGGGTGTGGCTGCAGCAATTCTAGTGGGTCTACTCGGATCTGAGATTCATGCCCAGGAAATCCTGTCTACTGCCAGTTCACAGCCCTGCCTTTCACTTTCTGCCTGCCACTGGAGTCACCCTCTGCCCATTCTCCAGCTGCCTCCATTCCAAGCCCTGGTGCTGGCCCAAAATGGCTCATGCAACCCACCTCTCCTGCACCCTACAGTCCTGATTTGTGTCGCAAGTGCTCTAGGGGGTGTCATGGGGAAGGGGAGTCTGGGGGGGGGCTTTTTTCTGGGGGGGCTTTTTTCTAGGGTGGGCCAGTCCCAGACTCCAGCAGGCTTTGCCTGTTATGACCAGCACCTTGAAGCAAGAGATGAGAGCAGCAGGCACTAAATCTGTCCGGTTCTGCACAGGAATCCTGTTCTGCAGGACCAGCACATCACTGCAGGGTGGCTGTTCAAACGCGCAGCTCCCCACTCCTCAGGGGACCCATTCTGCATATGCAACGTAGCGCTGCAGGCACAGGGGGGAGGCTTTTTTTGCAAGCTCATGTTAATAGGCAGAAACAGCCCAAGACCAGAGAAGCCAAAACTGATCAGTCTGTGGCTAACTTGGGAAATGTACTGAGCCAATGGAAGTGAAGTCACATGTGCACACTTACTTGTGAGTAGGCAAACGTGCCTCAGCTGTTATCAAGGCTGGGGAAGGAAAACACAAGAATGTTGTCAGGCCACCGGAATGGTCCTGATGAACTTGGAGCTCCACAAACAGTCCAGAAGGCAGTTCTGCTTCCTTTCCCAGTAAAGAAGATGAAAGCTGGAACAGGTGGTGGGCACAGGGAACCTACAGTCTGGTGGGTCCCAGTGGTTTTAAAAAGTGGGTCACCAGTGCTAAAAAGTTTGGGAACTATTGAGAAACAGTACTTGGGCTCCCTCTGCTGGGTATCACTGGCTACTGCATCCCACTTCAGCAAGCTGTTTCTTAGCATCTCCTGCTCAATGGACTTGCTCTTCTTTTCCCCATTGTGTCTATTTCCATTTCTTAATGAATGGGCTTTATTTTACCTGCCAAGTTTGTGTTCACAGATAGGTGAGTGTCTGGTTACTCTACACTGAGTTTTATTTTAAATAATGTGCTGCTCCCTGGGCGGCTTTTGAGCCTGCTCCCCCTCTGCTCCACCTCGGTTTGGGGTGGTGGGTGGACAAATCGCCCAGTTCCCCCCTTCCGGCAGCTGAATGAGCTAAAAGGGAGCATGGGCGGCTGGGAGAACTGCAGGACACCGTCCCTTAGAGCGCTTGGCCTGCAGCCTTGGCTTCCACCCTCTACCTGAGACCTGTACTGACTGGCCTTGTCTTTGCTGAGAAACTTAGCGTGCAATCTCAACCAATTTAGGCTGGCCTAACTCAATTGGCATGACATCTTTGATGGTGTGGGGAGACGGCACATGCTTGTGCACTGGCCTACCCACACCCCAGGAGTGGGGTGGAAGAGCTCTATGGCACTTTGGTGGCACCCACAGCCCAGCGCCAGGAACCTATGCCGGCCTAATTGGAGATTAGGATCGCAGCCTTAACCCTCCACCCTAAAAGACTGTCAAAGGGCAAGAAGGAAATTCTGCTGTAAAACTGTTCAGAGTTTATTTTGGACATCTTTACGTCAATTAATAGTGCAGAGAAAACCGTCTGTTGCACGGAATGGAACCGCTGCATACAACATAGAAATGCAGTCTAAGGAAATTACAACAAGGAACTACAAAAAGGTTGGTTAGAAAGAAGCCACCAAACACGGTGACTGAGCAGATGTTCCCTCGCTGCAGAGTCCACTTGGGAGCTGGAAGTGGCAGTTGTTGTTTACACGTCCCTTGGAACTGTTAGTCACGGAGGGCACTAAATCCGTTCTAAAAAGAACATCACGAGAGACTGGATAGTCCCCCAAAATAATTCATTATTTCTAGAAAAAAACCCCAACTAGTCTATGTAAAATTTTCTCTCTTTCCAGAGAGCACAAGAACAGTCTAGGAACACGAGGACCGACTGCACAATCACAGCGATGAGGTGGTGGAATCCACGACTTCCCTCCCGTTGCAGACCGTCGGAACGTACACGCTGGCCGAGGCTGCAGAGAGGAAACGCTGTTAGCTGCACAGACATTTTATTCTTCTTAAAAATATTTTCTTAAATGTTATAGAAACAGCAACTGGTGGGTTTCCCCATCACACCAGGACCCCTTTCCGAGGGATGTCCCTCCAAGGGAGGTTGGGCAGTGAATCTTGGCAGAGGCAGGGCTGGAAAGTCTCACCAAGAATCCTCAACACTTTCAACAAACTACAAAGCCAAGAATCTTTTGGAGAAGGTCTTGAGTTATCTAAGGCTGGATTCCTATGCTTGCTTGCCCAGGGGTGAGCCCCACTGGACTTACTTCTGAGTAGTCACGCCTAAGATTCTGCTCAAAGATGAGCCCGACCTGCAGTGATGCACTTCAGGCATCTTGTGCCAGCCAAACATTAAACAAGGAATACTTTGACCACCACTGTCAGTGTTTGCTGTCACTGATGATAATGGGTCCCAGGCCATGGGTCGCCTGATGGTGATCAAGTGCTGGAGGGGATCAGAAGGCCATCTTTTATACATAACACCAGGTAGGCCTTATGGTTGCTGATGGGTCTACTCTGTCCCATGGTGCAAGTCCAAGGATAGAAAGGGTTTGGGTATTTTGAAAATGAGGGAGAGGATCTGGCATGTGCCTTTGCCACCAAGGACTATCCCCCCAGCTTCATCTCCACCCTGCAACATCTCAAACCTCCCCCTCCCCGCCCTCACTATTGCCCTAAAAGGGCTTGCACGGCCAGAACAGAAGTCCCAGCACCACAAGGCCTTTGTCAGCAACACAGGAGTTGACTCATCTACCAATAAAGCTGGGGAGTCCCAGACTTTACAGGTGGAAACAGAGGCTACAACTTGTCAGGGGTCCCTTGAGAACCAGTTGGACGCCCAGTCCTCGCAGCTCCATGTCCAGCAGTTCCTCTGTTGGGTTATGTCACACGGGCCAGTCTAGATGAAACCTTTCCCATCAAACTGGCACACTCGGTTCTGCACATAGAATCATAGAGTTGGAAGGGACCTAGTAGGTCATCTAGTCCAACCCCTGCCTGCAGCAGGAATTCCCCCTAGAGCATCCCTGACAGGTGCTCGTTGAGCCTCTGCTTGAAGATCCCTAGTGAGGGAGAGTCCACCACCTCCCTTGGCAATCTCTTCCACTGCCGAACCGCCCTCACCCTCAGGAATTTTTTCCGGATATCCAACCGGAATCTCCTCTCTTGCAGTTTGTACCCATCATGCCTCCTCCTTCATTTTGGGGTGATGGGTCATCCCAACTGACCCCAACCCACGCATTCATCCAGGGTGTTTTTTAGCAGACCTGGCAGAGCAAGTAGCGGATTGGTTTGGAAAATGGGCCTGCAATGGGGGGAGCACATCAGGAGTTGAGGGGGGCCAAGGCTGTGCATCCACTGTCTTGCAGGTGGGGCTGTGCAGGACTTGCATGTGGGGAGCAAAGGCGGCATCTCAACCCACTTCACACAATGGCTTTGAATGTCCTTGTTCAAGGACAAACAGTTGAACTCTTTACTTTTCCAAGAAGGAAAAGTCCTCATGTTTTTCTCAGCACAGCTGCGGGGGGGCAGATCCCCCCCCCCTGCCTGGACCAAAAGACTACCCTGGCATGTTGGCAGTCAAGCATATGAACGTCAACTCCACTGACATTCGTCCTGCTGGAACGTCTGACGTTTTTGTTTTGGTTGCATCTGCTTCAGGTTCTGATCTTTGCTGGAATTTACTCACTGCTGCTTGTCCTTCTGACTGTATTTAAAAATACCCCCCACCCGCCTTCAATGCGTTTAAATGGACTCCGGTGGTTCCGCCCGACTGTTCTGAAACGACAGACCGTGTGCTCTGCAGGCCTTGCATTTTTCTCACTGGAAAAGTGGTGGCCAAATTAGGAGTGCAGGATTCAAGCGTAGAGAAAACCAGAGGGCCTGGCTCAGGAATTACCTTGGGAGTAAGTGGTGCCCGTCCCACTGACGCTGAACCTGTTGAGATGCAGCCGGTGCGTGACCACGTTCTTCTGGGGCTGGAAGAGGACGATGTGCACTTTGGGGGCAAACAAGCACCCCAGGACCACGAAGCCGCTCAGGCTGACAGAGATGCACATGGTTGTGGTCTGGACCTGCAGGGAGGAGGAGAGGGTTGCAAAGCGGGTGGGAGGCCCAGAGGCCGTGACCCTCCCCTCCATGCTTGAGACCAGGACAGCCTCCTTGGGGGACAAAGAGGTAGATGAGGGCTGTCTGCTGGCTACACCTTCCTGGGTCAGCAGCATCCTGACTGTTTCCAGCACTGGCAGTGAGATGCCAATGCATTCCCGACAGACAGCAACCTGGGATGGACGCTGGGAGAGCAACTGATGGGGGACAGAAAGACTTACCCTGTAATCACTGGACGTCACGTAAAAGATGGGGAGGAAGGCCAGCCAGATGATGCACGTTGTGTACATGGTGAAGCCAATGAATTTGGCCTCGTTGAAGTTTTCTGGGCACTTCCTTGTTTTAAAGGCATACACCGTGCACAGGATGACCAGGATGACGTCGTAAGTCAAGGAGATCAGCATGCTGGCATCCTTGACGTTGCACTTCAGGACGACTGCCTGCCTCTTCTCGGGGAGGGTGTACCTGCGGGTGCCTGGAGCCTCCAAGATCAGCCACACAGACACCACCACGATCTGCACCATGATGAGGCTCAGGCAGATCAGGACCTGGGATCGGGGGCTGATGAATTTGGGCCGCTGAGCCCCATTCTTCACCCCGTCAAATATTCGGGCAATGCAGTTTGTTTTGGTCAACAGGGCGGCGTAGCAAATGGCAAAGGAGGTGCCCAGTCCCAGGCGCCGCAAGGTGCAAATCACCGGCGAGGGCTTGGCGATGAAGAAGAAAGTCATGCTGTAAGAGAGGAAGACTCCGAAGAGTAGGATGTAGCACAGCTCTCGGCCTGAGGCCTTGACCAGAGGAGTGTTGTTGTGCTTGACAAAGACCCCCACCACCAGGAAAGTGCAGATGAAGCCCAGGCAGGCGATGGTCACGGGGCCGATCGCCCAGGCATCTTCCCACTTGATGTAGTCTTCTGGGAGGTCATAGCAGCTGCTGAGATCCACGGTGGGCCATCGCCCAGGGGCACAGGCCGCACAGGTGAACTCGTCCACCAGGTACTCAAAGGGCTCGCAGGGGATGCAGATCCAGCAACAGACGTCTCCCGGCTGCAGGCTCTTCATCTCGTTGGGGGCGCAGGGGTCACTGCACTGGGAGGTGGGAATGTGGCCTTTGGACCAGTGAATGGTGTCCACATCCAGTGTCAGGGTTTCTGCCCACTGGCCGACCTTTGAGTAGGAGAATCTTCCCCCATTTTGCTGGAAATTGAAGACATTGTACCGGCCGATCCCATCTCCGTAGAGGTCAAACTTCACAATATTGTCTCCTGAGTTGGAAGAGCTAAATGGAGCTGGAGAAACAAGAAAGAGAAAGGAATGGAGCCAGGATCTGAATTTTCTTACTTAAAAATACAAAAAAGACAAACTTAAACCAGCCAAGGCTTTCCCCACTGAATTGTACAGAGTTACACTTGTGTGTGCATATGTGCATGTGTGTGCCCGCGTGTGTTACAGCATGGAAGGCCCCTAGTCTGGCTGTGTATTTGCACCATCTTTCCATGTTGGACTGGAAACAGAACCCTCCTGTTCTCGAGGCCACTGCAGCAAAGGCTCTCTGGGCCATTTAACACCCTGCATCGCAACCAACCCAGGTTTGCCATGGTGGACACATCTTCAAGCAGAGGCTCGATGAGCACCTGTTGGAGATGCTCTAGGGGGAATTCCTGCTGCAGGCAGGGGGTTGGACTAGATGACCTACTAGGTCCCTTCCAACTCTAGGATTCTAGGATTCTATAGGAGTGCTGTGAATCTGGCTCCCTGCTGGGATTGGCAGACACATGTTTTTTGAAGCCAACTGAAAACCTCACAGACATGCAGGAGCCTCTTTCCACTGCAGAGCTGGAGCCTGCTGGACTTTCGTTCTTCCCCAAATCTCAGAATTCAAGTGCAGCTGAATGTGGACTACTCAGAACAACTGCTTCGGTTATTGTTGTGCCCAGATATTTCTAGTTCTCTCTTGATGAACTTTTGCTATTTGTGTTGGGACACTTTCCAGCTCCCCCTTTTTTGACCATGACTTTTCCTGTATATGATTATTTTAGGATTACAGAATCTTCTCTCTTGGTAGGAATTTAGCAAAGGTTCTCAGTCACTCTGACAAAGCCATTAAAGTCCTGTTGGGGAATAATTCATTTTGGCTCTACTTTTTCTAGATCTTTCTAGATGTTTTCCTCTTTTTTGTAGATCTTTTCCTAGTATTTTCATAACCATTGACAAAAGCAACGGCTTTTTCAGTTTTGACTGAGAACTGGACCCGCAAGGCTCAGGGTAACAATGCAGGAAAGGCAAAAGGAAGTTGGTTCCATTGCTTTGTCCCAGGAGTCAGAGCAAAGTAGACCTTACAATTCTCTCTCTCTCTCTCTCTCTCTCTCTCTCTCTCTCTCTCTGTGTGTGTGTGTGTGTGTGTGTGTAAAAAAGTCCCCATTTGACTGCTTCAAAGCAATGCCTGGCACTTTTCCTGCGAACCTAAGTTTCCCAACTCACTTTACTTGCTTTTCTCCATGTTGTAGGGGGGAAAGGCAGACCCAGTATCTTTCTTGGGGATGGGATGCTGTTCTGAATGCATGTGGGGTTTGGGGTGGCACACTTGGCAGTGTATGTGGGGCAGGATTTTGAGGGTTACAGTCCTCCGGTCCAGAACCACAAACTGAGACAACAGTCTCAGTTTATCTTCTCTGCATGTTATTTTGATGCCATCAAAGTAACCAATAACTCCAGGTAATATTTATAATAAAGGTAAATTTATCTATCTCTGCACGTGAGAAGAAGACAAATTTGGACCTTGGTCTGAAACTTTTACGATTGATGATTTCTGAGAAGGCACCAGAGCTGCTTTGTGTGTGGGTTGTGTGTGTGTCTGTGTGTGGGTGTATGAGAGAGAGAGAGAGAGAGAGAGAGAGAGAGAGAGAGAGAGAGAGAGAGAGAGAGTCTTCTGAAACGAGGATTTCCAGGTCAGACAAATCTTTCCTCTTGCATCCCATTCTTGATCATTGCCAGTCCAGTTTCCTTCACACATCTTGTTTTCTGAACAATATAATTAAAAGGAAATAAGATGAAGGCTCAACTAACTTTTAAAAAGAAATCCAATTCTGTTTAATTTATGTCCAGAAATACACTCTGAAATTTTAAATACTGATGCCTTGGGGTTGATAAGAATAATTTAATTTCAAGTGACTATCTTGGGGAAAGGCTGGCATCAAAGGTAGCCGCACTGAGAATTAATTTATACCAGCAATCAAATCTAATTACAAAGGAAATTAAAAGCCCCTTTTCCATCCAATGGGCTCTCTCCAGCTCTGGGCCTTTTAGCAAACTGCAAAGTGGTCCTTCAAATGCTCTCTCTTCTGATGCTCCACTCAAGTAGAGGGAAAATGTACCTGAAGAGGGGCTCCGAGGACCAGGTTCACAGGGAACAAGTGATATGAGTGTTTCTCAAGGGTTTTTCTTCACATGGTCTGCCTATTTGAAGTGCCCCTGGAAGGGACTGGTGATGACCTCTTTGCCCAATACTTCTGGGTTGGGAGTCCAGAGGCAACGCAAACAACAACAGTAAGAGGCTCAGGGTGGATGGGAGACCTCTTCTGAGCACTGAAAAGCCGCTTTGGAGTCTCTCAGTTACTTGTAGCATCCTGCTCCAGTGATGCTGGTCCTGGCCTTAAGATCATAAGAATTACCACGACTGGATCAGGCCACAGGCCCATCTAGTCCAGCTTCCTGTTTCACACAGCGGCCCACCAGACGCCTGTTCGGGGAGCACACAAGACACCTGCATCCAGGTGCCCCCCCCCCCCGCATCTGGCATTTGGAGGTTGTCCACCTCTATGCACACCCCTCATGGCTTGTAACCTGTGATGGTCCTTTCCTCTAGGACTTTGTCCAATCCCATGTTGACTGCTCACAAAAAGGGACACAGTGAATATCTTTCCCAGGACACAAGGCTCAAAAAGAGGACACATCCAGGAAAAAGAGGGCATCAGGTCCCTTGCCTGGGAGCAGAACCTGCCAGCAACCTCCCACAGGAAGGAAGCAGTTTGTCAGCCTGCCTGCAGATGGCACCAGAGAATGCCAAGTGTGGCACCTGGAGGGGCTCCGGGGAGCCCACTGAGTTCCACTGGAGTGAAGTTCCCGCAGGGCAGGGTATTGCTTTTCATGAACAGTCTGTGCCAGAAAAGTGGCACTCACACGTGTGTAAACTCCCCCCAAATCAACGCACACATACATGCGGAACAGCAGGCAGGATTAGCCTCACTAAAGCCGATTCTTCACCAAAGCCACCAAAGCTTCACCAATGTTGTCAGCCTCCCAAGTCAATACCTGTCATCATTGCAAAGTGCCCTTTGCTGTGAAATATTCATCACCTGGCATGTTGGACTCAAACCACAAAAATGATCCATAATAAATGGTCACGGCCACTTAATCCAACGCCTGAATCCCCCAATTATGCAGACTTTTCAGGAACCATTTAGCTGAATAATTCATACTCTGGTTTGCGCTCCTTTGCAAGCCAAGAAACGGGCAGAGTCTGGATATCATATTTGTGGCGGAAGAGCAAAAACCCAGCTCTTGGGTCCTGGAGGGATGCGCCGGGTAGAGGAGGTGGAGGAGGAGAAGCACAGCCTGCCTCTTTCCTGGCTGCCAGTAATAACTGAGTGGAAGCCAGGCCTGAGCCTCTCAAAGGGTGTTCTGCAGAACAAGGTGCGGGTCTAGCCACAGCACATGACTGGCCTCCTCTTAGGTGCCTCCAGGTTTTCCCTTTTGATTTTTGAAGAAGGCGGCAGAGAGAACTGCTCAGTTCTGCAGGACTGAAGCAGCATCCTTATAAGCACACGTCAGGTTCATTGGTCAGTCAAGCTCATGGTGTCTTCCAAAAGAGTGAACATAAACGGAGACACATCTGCCTGCAAGAATTCCATGTGCACATGTGTGCCTCCATATGCAGGATCAGCCCCCTGGCCATGATCCTAAGGACTTGTGAAGGGGGGGGGCGTTATTCATCTACTGCTGTTGTTCCTTTTTATTGGACCACATCCACCAACTGCTTACTGAGGCCTGTTAGAGCAAAAATGGAAATATCTAAGTGGTGATATGAATTCTATCAGCCCCATCTCTCCGCTGGAGTCAACGACCATAATCTGAAACTCTGTCAGAGACGAATGTCTCTTTTTCACCTGCTCAGGTTTTTTAAATGAATACTTGCTTTCCTCTAATGATTGCAGGACGGGTTCACACACACACAGAAGGGCAATCTGAGCCTTTGTGATGCCTGCAGAGGGCTGGATGTGATGCCCGGGAAGAGAGCAGGACTGAGCACTTGGTTCTCACCCAGGAACTCACTTGCTGCAAATGACGGAAGAGAAAATACGCCAATCTTGACTGTATTTTCCAGACACATTGGGAGACCCCATGACTGTTCCCTCTGATCTCTTCTCTACCGTGCAGAGCAGTTAATGACCGGAGCAGCGCAACCACTAGCGTCTTGAAAACTGGGGAGAAGCATTAACTACCTACTGAAAAGGGAAGCACCCCCTTCACCAGCCATATTAAATGCAGAAGAAGAATTTGAACACAATGGCTAACAAAAAACATTTTTTAGTATAAACCAAATCCATCCCTCAAATAACAAACAGAAGAACCTCTTTCTTGACCAAGCAAAAACAGGTGGACACCTCCAGAGAGCTCAGGGTCAGATGTCTTGTATTTCTAACAGCAACAGACATTCAATGTACACATGTGCACACATGCATGCGTCCAAATACACGCACAGTTGGCACAGTCCCCCTTTTTCTATGAAGAGACCATTCTCACCATCTTAAAACACTTCAGTGCTTCGTTCCCACACATGCTTAGCTGAAAGTAAGGCTGCAATCCTAAAGACACTTTCCTAGGAGTAAGACCCTTTGAACACAATGGGGCTTACTTCTGAGTAGAAATGGTTAGGATTGTGCTATAAGTCCCCTGCAAAACAGCCCATTGCCTTCGATGAAAGCTCAGTTCTGAGTAAACTGCCTTCTCGGAATCAAGAGTTATGGAGCTCTCAAGACTGTCCTTCCTCCCTTGCCACATCTGACCTAGCTTTGGCTAAGAGATGACAACTCTCCGAGGTCTTCCATGAGACTCATAGCTGACTGCTGTTTTGAATTCCATCTGCCCACTCAGTGCCCACTCGGTGGTCACTCAGTGCCCACTTGGAGCCCGTTCCAGCCTTACATCTGCACACGTTCCAGGGATACCCAACACCTTCACTAGCAAAGAGGCTGTTTTCCTGAAGTGGACCTTGACAGTCAACTCTAAAAGAACAACTGAAGTGAACGCTGGTTGACTTCTTTTGCTAAACTACAACTGCAGCGAAGCCAGTGAGAGCGACTGTTCTTTTGTCGGTGGCGGCAGCACCGCGTTCCCAGCACAAACACAACAGGAGAGTCGGGAGACTCTTACCTGTGAAGTTGACTTTCAGCAGGTAGTCTTTGTAGAGCCTCTTGCCGTCCACGTGCTTCATGGCCTCGCAGAGCTTGGTGGTGTTTGGGCACAGGGTGCGCTGCATGCGGTGCAGGGCGTGGGCCATGGCGTAGACCGCATTGACCACAAACATGATCTTGGACTCCTGCTCATAGTTGGAGCTGTCAAGGGACAAGTGTTTGTCACAAGCTTTTCTGTGGGGCTTCTTGTTCTGAAGGCTGCACTGAAACTTCTGCTCCCAAAAGTCCCTGAACCAGGGGTTGCGATGGTTGTTCAACGGGGTGAGGCTTTGGAAGTATCGGTCAAACTCTTTGACAGGGTGTGATGCCAGTTCCAAGGTTATTGCGCCATTGGCGATGTGCTCGTTGCCCTTGACCACACTCTCCTGGGCCCCCCACCCATCGCTGGCGATCCAGGTGAAGGACGCGTTGAATCGGTTGGCGGCTGCAATGAGCTCCCGCGAGTCGTCGCTGCGCATGAAGAGCACCACCACTTTTGCATTTGGCTTCTGGAGAAGCTCTCGGATGACGCTGTCGTAGGACTTCCGGATGTTGGAGCGGCCTACCTTCTCAGAGGTGGCGATGCAAATGTTCCGGAGGCGAGCCTCCTGCTCGAAGGCTTCGATCCCCGTTTCTCCATAGTCGCCTTCGGAGGCCACTGTTGACACATAGGTCCAGTTGAAAAAGCGCAGGATCTCAGCCATGGCCTTTGCCTGGTAGAAGTCAGGAGGCACCGTCCGTGCAAAGTAGTCGTACCGGGACTTGTCACTGAGCTTGGCGCTGGTGGAGGCGTAGCTGATCTGAGGAATTTGGAAAAGTCGGAGCAAATTTGCAACCTGGAAGGAAGGAGAAAACACACAGTTGCTCACAGGAATCTGCTGCAGTCTTGAAAGAAACTACAGGATGCAGTATCTAGCTGTGGTTTGCCCTCAAATACGGCACGTTCACTTTAAGGCCAGCAGTCCAGGAATCATCTGGAGAGCACATTGCTCAGTCTTTTGCAGTTTGCTCCATAAGGCCAGGTGACACGCAAGGCACATTGCTGTCATGTGCTCCGGGGCCACTGGTGCAAACAGCTGGAGGCTCAGCATGCCCCCAGTAGACCTCAGGCACCTTTGGAACAGGAACGGTGGTGGCAAAAGTGGGGACTAGCGGGGCGAGGATTGGGCTGGGATGGTTCAGAGGGAGGGGAAGGATCTTGGGGGCAGCAGGACCTCCAGATCCCATATAACTTCCCTGACTCAGACCTGCCTCTTGGCTGCTCTAAGGCTTATGCTGGTGTCGAGCTGAGGAGACTCTGGCAGCTTATTAAGGGGGAGTCCCCTTCTTCCCTTACCTCTCCTGGGCCACCTGGCAGGTCAGAATGACTTCAGTGGAGTTGTGATCCAAAGGGGATCTATTTCCATGACCTCCGGTCTGAGCTGGGGTGGAGGCTTCCCTTCAATGTCTCCTGCAGGCAACTGTCCTTGGATCCAAACCCAGGATGGCGGACCTTGCTCCGCATCTCTGCAGGGGTATCTCTGGCCTCAAAAGCACATCTCACCAGATGACAGAGCTCGTTTCCCACATGACTCCAGAGAAAAACTGGCTTCAGTTATCAGAAGTACAAGGAAATTGGGGATATGCATCTACACATTCACCAGTGCGATGACACCCCCAGCATCTTTTCCTCCTGTGTGTGGGTGTGGTGTGTGCGCGGGTGGGAAAGGTAGGGGCATTGCTGGCATGGGTGCTGCCCAGAGCAAGTGTCCCCCCCTTCTGCACCACACCATGCTCCGGAAGTGACACGCGGCACCTGGAAGAGGTTGAGCAGTGACGGGAAGACATCCTCACAACACCAAATTGCTTTGGAAGACTGACTGCGGAAGTGCTCACAGAAGATGCTCCAAAGCCGTGGCAGCCAGAAGGCCCATGTGCCACCATGTGCTCAACAGCAGCTCAGGTGGGGCACCCTGGGAAGGACTTGCCAGCCCCCAACGGCTACACCAGCTGGAGGAAGGGGAGGAAAGGTGGTGGTGGCAGTCAGGGGTGCCGCTCTTTCCAGAATGGGGCACACAAGCTCCATAGTGGTCTCTTTCTCTTCCCTTTTGGCAGCGGCACTGGAGGCCAGTCCTCCCAAGCTTACCCATTCCCTGCCCCTCCAGTCAGCCTGCCTGATGTTCTTCCTCCTCCGCCCTCTGCCACGCTGTAGTGGAGCAGCAAAGCTGGGCTGAGAAAGGAGCAACGTGCTGCCCCCCAGCAGGATTGATTTCCCCTTTGAGGCCTGGCGGCTGCTCTGCAGCTCCCTTCATGCCAAACGTGGTCCTGACCTGCTCTCCTGCTTGCGAGGGTTTTCTCGTAGGGACATCACACTCTTGAAGCTATGAGGGATGTGAGAGGCTGTGGACAAGTTTCCCCTAAGACGAGGGGCCCTTCGGAACAAGTGCACCCAAACGCTGATGGAGCCAGAAATCCAGGTATGCAACTGGATGTCCTCTTGACAGGTCAAAGTTTTAAACAAGCACCTTCCAGACTCTGCCTTCCTTTCTCTGCTAACTGCTGACAACACCCTCTGCTCTCAAGTGTCCCCTCATCAGGGCTTGAGAAAAACATGTCATTTGCAAGCAGGGGTGGGCCCAGCCAGCCCCAAGATCCGGTTTGCCGGAAGTTGGGGGTGGGCCAGGGTCAGGGGGCGGGGCTGGGGTTAGGGGGCGGGGCTGGGGTGGGGGCAGGGGTGGGCCCCAACCCCGCCACACTGCGCATGCGCCAGGTCCCCGCGGTTCTGGCAGCCGTGGCTCTGACCGGTTTGCCAGTGTCCGCCAGGGGGCAAGTTCCGGTTCGGGCGAGTAGGCCCAAACTGGCATCTGCCCACTTGTGTTTGCAAGTCCCTTCTGGTGGGTTTTCCCCCCTCATGATTAAAAAAAACAACAGATTTATGGTGCAGTCCTAACTTAGGCTGGCACAACTCATCAGTCTTCCCATTCCTGTGGGGAAATACGGAGGCAAGCGCATGTCTACACTGGCCTCATCCTCCCCCAGGAGTGGTGCAGAAAGTACCTTACATCACATTTGTGACACCCCCAGGTCAGCTCAGGACTTATGCTAGGGCTCAGGCTGGTCCAACTGGAGCTTAGGATTGCAGCCTAAGAGCACAATCCTAAACATGTCTACTCAAAAATAAGCCCCATTGTGTACAGTGGGTCTTACTCCCAGGAAAGTGTCTTTAGGATTGCAGCCTTAGTGATAATTAAGGGTAAAAGAAAACAACAGCTGCAATCCTAAAGACACTTTCCTGGAAGTAAGACCCATTGAACTCAATGGGCTTACTTTTGAGTAAACATGGTTAGGATTGTGTTCAACACCATAAAACAATCTTCACAATATATCTTCATGCATTAAAATTCAATTGCCGTCCTTTCAGCTGGGGAGCTCAAGGTTGCACCATTTGGACTGTCAGGCTTGGTGCCTCCAGAGGAGGACTGGATATCCGAGAAATGAATTCAAAAAGTTTACAGAAATGGGATTTCCTTTATGACCTCTTTTAATGTATATATTAAATTCAGCCATTTTCCACACTGTCTAGACTCAGAACTTTTCATTTCTGGGAGTGGTTTCAGAGCAGGTGCCCCCAGAAAGCCATTGGGATGCCTCACCTGTATGGAGACACTGCTGTAGGAGCCACCAATGACACCTGCGATGAGTAATGGGATGTTTTCTTGAATCGCATAGGACCCGTCAGGACACGTATACTCCGCCTCGTCCACTTTGGTCAGAGACGCCCTGACAAACTCCAGGGACTGCTCCAGGGCGTACATGTCCCGGGAACACGTGTCCAGAATGTGAACTCCGAGCTTCACTCCGGGGAGCAGGTGGCTGTCCTTGTTGATCTCGTCAATCGCAAACAACATGGCCTCCAGGCGCTGGATGCCGCGGTCCTCGTTGATCCTCCCGCACTCCTCGGCCCCAGTGCCCTTCTCCTTGATGGGGAACAGGCCACCAAAGACCAGGTCTCCCTCTATCTTGATTTCTTTCCTGACAAAGTTGTGGTCGCCCAGAGAAAGGAAGATCCCTTTGGAAAACCAGGCCAGCGCAAACACCCGCAGCTCTGCAAACATCATCACTGGTCCTGCTCTGGGAAGTCTAGGAAACCTCTGCAGGAGCCTGAGAGACCTTCATTCCTTCCAGGGCACGGCCAGGCAGTGAGGATGGAGGGCCATCCCAGTGGTAATGGTGGGGAAGCGGGTCAGGTCTTCCATCAGGTGTCTAAAGAAGAGAGAGAGAGAGAGAGACGTATGAACTCACGCAAGAGAGAGATATGGGTGTTTGTATGCCATGGGGGTGGACAACCTCCAAATGCAGGATGCAGGGGGGGCACCTGGATGCAGGTGTCTTGTGTGCTCCCCAAGGCATCTGGTGGGCCACTGTGTGATACTGGAAGCTGGACTAGACGGGCCTTGGGCCAGATCCAGTGAAGGCTCTTCTTATGCTGGAAATATACTGGGGTTGTCTTGAAAGGTCTTTAATCTGGCTTTGCAACATTGTGTAGCCAAGTCCCTTCCTGTGGCTGAGGAATGGGAGCCAAAGAGGTGCAGAAAGAAGGCCCCATCAATGTGACCCAAAGGGGGAGGGCAGTGGGGATGCTATTAGTGAAGGGGTGCTCCCAAAGCTTGCCTGGAGCAATGGGACTGCTTTGATCAACAGCCCAGACTATTCCCCCCTCCCCATTGGTCACTTCTGAGCCAGCGCCGCATGTGGACCCTGAACTCCTCCAAAGCAGACCAGCAGCAAATTCCACCAGGCCGACCACGGCAGTGAAACAAAGCCCACCAAAGGAAGGATCTGCAGCCCTCACTTTTGCTGAGATGAGCCGCAGAGCAGCGGTTCTCAGCCCAGCAGCACACAGAGGGCACACAAGGACACACACAGGGCTCCGTGTGGTTCCTGGCAGACTTTTGTCCCCGGTTCAGCCGGGCTCTGCAGTACCGACTTGATCTCACGTGATTCAAGTTGGAGAGCTTCTTCCTTCGACCCAGGACAGGCTCACTGCTCTCCGCAATCTTGGCTGTGAGTGCCTGGCTCAAGCAGCCAGGAAAAGCGCTCCAAGCCCTGCTCGGCTGGGCCATGCTGCCCTCCAGACTGCTTTCCTCCCTACCCATCTCCCATCCCTTCAGGGCAGGGAAGGAGGCTCTCTCCTGCAGAGGCACAGGCGGTCTTCTTCTCAGGGGCAGCCCCCTCCCTCAGGCACAAATGCGGCTGACTTCTCTCCAAGGTGAAAAACCCAGTTCTTCACACCCAGGGTGACCTTATAACTGAAAAGGAAGGCAAGGCCCTCCCAAAATGTAAGACACGACAGAATAAAAGCTAAACACACTCACAGATATTCCTTTCATTTGCTTAATTTAAACATTATATTATTATTAGTATTGCGTATAATTGATATAATTTATTAATTACAAGAAGGATACAAGCTGCTTGTTCACAAGGAAAAGGAGGACAATGAAGATTTTTTTCCAGGCCACATGGCTGAAAAAGAGGACATGTCCTGGAAAAAGTAGACAGTCAGTCACCCTGTTCACACCATGTTACCTCAGCTTCTTGTTTTGATTTAATTGCAACCTGTTTGTCTAACTAAATCTTTGACATTTTCTGGGTTTTTTTAAAATTGGTATTGAAGGGCCTCCACGAATTTCCCTAGAAAAGAAACCCTTTGGACAAAGCATCACCATCAGAGACGACAGGTTCCTCTTGCTTTATGAGGCTCTTCCCCCTGCCCCAGCTATAGCTCGCCTTTCTCTGCTCCGGTGGGACTGATCCTGGCTCCCAGCAGTTCCTGCCACTGTACGGAGCTTCACAGCACCAGAGCCTAACAGTTCGATCACACCGGAACTGAGCTTAAACCTTTCCATGTACAGAACCTTCTGATGGGCCTGATCCTGATTTCAGGCCCCTTTTCAATGATCACTTTTGTCCTGGATTCTATTTCTTTAAACTGGAGCTTGAACCCTCAAAGCACACCCAACGTGGTCATATTTATATAGAGCAGCTTAATCATTTATGGCTGTACTTACCTTTTTCCTTTAAGCAGAATTTATAATGAGTGAGCTTGCAGTCCTATCTATAATTTAGAAACACTTAGCATTATTTAAAATGGAGTGCGAAGACATTTAAAGGAGCGAGAATTAAAATTTAACACCAAAAGGAGGAGAAACAAGGTTGTTTGCTTCTTAGCTCTCCCCGTCTCCTGTGTCTGATTGGGGGCCCAATCCTGTCTCCACTTTTCAGCACTGTTACTGCCACCATGTGTGACTCCAAGGCGCAGCAGACACCGTTGACTTGGCTGTCTCAGAGCCTTGGGTCCTGGGAAGAACGAAGAGAGGGTTCAAGTTGGAGGACACCCTGCAAAGCCGCCCGGGGTGTTTCTGTAATGGACTGACCCACAGCCGCTAAGGCAGCTCATCGGAGCGGTTCCAGCCCTGATTTCACAGAGACCGAGTCTGAGGCTGCTTTCCCCAAATGCTGCTGGTTGCCTTTCTCAGAAGTCCTGAACCGCCAGCAGGATGGATTTAACTAAGGAACAAATGCTGGCTCCCTCCCCAGGCAGTGGCACGGCCACTCCAAGAGAACCACAACAAAGAGCTTGTTCACGTCCACCATGGAAGGGTCCCCGACTCCCCAAACAGAGCAGAGTTCCCCTCCCCTCTTGGGACCTGTGCGGGACATCATGGGCTGATGCAGTGTACCCTCCACCTTCCTGCTGAGCCCCTTTGTGTAGTCAAGGGATCTGATCCCCAGTGAGTGGGTGGGAAGGGAATCCACGCAGGGTGGTGCACCCAGGCCTCTCATGGTCAGCAGCCCCTGGTCAGAGAAGGCCTGCAGGCCTCTGCCTCCCACTGAGTCTGACTATTTGTCCATCCAGCTCGGAGCTGTTGGCACAGGGTGTTGAGTGGGTTTTCCTCTGCCCTTTCTGGAAGCGTCACCAGGGACTGATCCCAATGTGCTCCACACCTGCTCTGGTTCCTGAGCTCTGCCCCTTCCCTTTACACCTAACAACCCGATCCATTGATGTTGATGCAGCCATGCCAGGGAGGCACGACCTGGATCCACCATCAATAGATCTTCTCAAAGGAAGGGGATTTTTTATCCCTCGCCTCCCAATAAGCCCCCTGGCATGTCCAGTGGATTTCTCTAACCTTCACCAGCAACAGAGCTGTTCCAAGGCCAAGGAACAAAAGGGTAAGGTACCTGTCCAAGGGGTTGGGGTAGGATGCTGATGCTGCTGGGTGCAGTTAGCATTTAAGGCACCACAAGAGGGTCTTGGGTGGGGGTGTTGTTGGGGAGTGTTGTCAGGGCTGGTCTCTGGAAGTCTTATGAATTTCGTTGTATGTCTATACAATGACAATAAATTATTATTTCATATTTCATTTCCAGATGCTATGGGGGACACACTGCACAGCCTGCAGGAGACTCATTTTTTCTAGTGCAAGTGGGATTCCTTGTGTATTCCAGCACATGTGGGACCCCATTTTGCTGGTGTAAAAGTGAGGAGAGTTAGGGGAGGTTCATGGGCTAAGACCCATTTCCCTGCTCCACCCATGGCTGACACCAGCACAGGCAGAGCCAGTAGAGCTGCCTCTGCTTTGCAAGTGGCACATCTGGTCATTTGTGGCAGCAGCTGGTGACGCACAACAGCAGCCCAGCATTGCAGTGGAAGACAACCCAAACTGCCAGTGTGCTGGTCCTGTAGCCTGCAGAGCCCATTGGGTTGGGTGACCATTTGACCCCATAAAAATCCCTTTTGTTGCATATGCAGAGCAAGCTGAAGATGAAGAAGGAAGTGAGTCGGTTGGCCAGGAAGGAGCTGCTTGAATCAGGAGAGAGTGAAGTGTCTGTTTGCTGATAGTGGCACTTGTTTTAGGGCTTGAGACAATTATCTTCCGTTGCCTATCCTGAAGTGAACACACGCGTGTGGCGCACGGCAGGATAACAGTTCCATCATCTGAACGCTTCCTCCAGGCCTCGGCAGGCAGCGGTGCGTGAAATCACAATTAACAGAGCAAGTGTTTTGCCAGCAAGCAGAAGCCGCGGCAAATTGCTTTGCGCCATTAGCCGCCTTTTGTGGCGGCTCTGAGGAGCGGCACTCCGACCAGGCAGGAGTTAAAAAAGCATTAATAAAGCAAAATGGATGGGGAACAGGCTGGCTTTGCTTGTACTTTTTAATTGTTAGTGTCACCAGTCTTGGTTGGCAAGAAAAGCTGCCCTTGGCAATCAGTCACTGCAAAGTTTTCCAGCGACTGAGAAGGTGGCGTCTGACCAGCTCCCCAGTCCACACACAGCAGCCCCCCCCCCTGATGTGCACGAAGCTTCCTGCTGGGGTTCAGCCCCGGAAAGAGCATTTTGGGGGGAGAGGCCATTTACCAGCTGTTTGCAGGCCCTCATTTGCAGCTTCTCATCAGTTCACTGGAGGTGGAATCAGGACCACGGACAGCAGCAGAGACTCCACAATGAAAACTGAGGGCAGTGCAAAGGGCAGAGCTGCGGGGGGGGGGGGGGGGGCGGGGGGCAGAGCAGGTGTGGCACCTCCTGGGTTCACCAATCCACCCCCCCCCATGCCCGTCCGGGCTGCTCTGCAGGAACACAAAAGGGTTCCCTGAAAGAGACTCTTTCTCAGGAGGAGAAGAGCCGGGCGGAGCTGAGGCTAATGGCGTTTTGTGGTTTGTGTGCCTGCTTGTCAGACGCACTGCCCTTGTGAGGAGCCACTCTTGAGTTAACTATTTGGAAGTTTAAATAAATCTGTACATTCTCAAAGCCCAACTTCAGCTGCACTTGTCGTAAATAGTAACAAAAGTCTGAGCCCAACCCTGAGCTGGGTGAACTGGCTTTCCACTGGTGAGAGCCAGTGTGCACTGTGGCAAATGCTCTGTAAGACACATTGGTGAGTCCTCAGTGCCAGAGGGAGGCCAGTGCCAGCCAACGCTGGTGGGAAGAGGGTGCTCCGTGACACAGAAGTTGCTCAGACCAGATGAGTTGGAACATGGGGGGAAGAAGCATTCTGGGGTGGGAAATGTGGGACAGGGCAGGAAGGAGGCATGGCCGGGAGGAAGCCCAGCAGGAGGGGGCTTGGACCAGCACCGCTCAGTTTTGCCAGATCCCGTGCCCCTTGTCCTGACATGGAAGCTCTTGATTTGGTGCCAGCCCAAGGGCTGCTGCAGAACTGAGTTGCCCTTTGTGGGGCTACTTTCCTGACCTGGGCAAGGGCAGGAATGTCCCCTTCTTCCAAGGAGCTTCCGGTGGCTACACTGCAGATTCGGGTACCACGGCAGACTTTTTGGCACCACAGCAACCCTGGTGCTCCGGGCATCTCAGGATTGGGCTCTGATTTGCTGTAGAAAAATGGTTTCATTCCAAATTCCAAAACGTGACACCACAAACATGGCTTTAAATTAAAGATGTCGCCTTCAGGCCCAACCCAAACTGAGGTTTGTTTGTTTAAACTTGATGAAAGATGTCACTGATTTATCTAGCAAATTAGATTGAGCGGCTCTGATAAAACAGGATGAATAGCTCTTGCTATTTTGGGTTCTAGTTTTTGTCTACTGGAGGATTGCCTCTTTGAGGGGGTCGAATCACTTAAGTACCTCTGAATTTCTCAGCTCAATTATATCTGATCTGAGGTGAACCCCGATACGATGCAGCATCTGATGAATTTACAGCCAGGCCCTCAACACCCACTTTTAATCACAGATTTAAAACCCTGCAATTCTCCTCAGTTAACTTAAAAACAGGCCTCCGTCAGTCTTGGAAGACTATGGTATCGTGCTTGGCGCTGCATACGCTGCATGCGAAGCACGAAAGCCTGGGTTAGATTGTTACGGAGGACAGGCTATTACCCAAGCAGCAAATCCCCCCTCTCCACACCACTGAATTACTCCAATGGAAAGGCAGAGCCAATACGATTGGATCCAGAAGTAAATAGCCTTTTTAGGAATTAGGAGGCACAATGCCAGCAAGGACTACCAATTGGCTGCTTTTGCAGAGCAGGTCAACTTCCAAACCATCACCCCTTCCTGCTCTTCTTTTTATTTTTCTAATGGGATGGAGAAAATTGGGCAAGCAGAACTCATCCATTTTTCAGTGGCCCCGATCCTTGGTGGCTGCTATTGGCAAAAATCTGGAGAGAAGGAGAAGTATCGGTGCATCTTCACTGTAATTTATGTTTGGGCTTTAGAGCTCAGTCAGAACTTGGGACACTGAAAGCAAGTGACACAGAGGAAAGCAGAGGGACGGAGTCAGGCAGGAGCCATGCATCACCCTGCAAAATATTGGTTCTCCCCTTTCTTTCAGAGGGCTTGTTTATTCCGTTCGTCTCACATGTGAATAATAACTTGGGCTGAGACGTGTTTTCCCTGCAGGGTTTTCTTCTTGCCATCAAGCAGAAAAAGGGCTTATTTCAGGCAAGCTGAAGGGGAAAGCGGTTGGGAGATGCACATTTTCCCTGTTCCACACAGATATGGAAACCCCAACCAAACATATTAATTGCTTAAGCCCCCAGGCTTCAACCGCAGCACTGCAGAACCACATCCCGGGCACTTATCACCAAGTTAAATGACAGGCAGATAGCCCGGCTGGAGGAAAAGCACAGGGATTCTGAAAGACCAGCGTCAGTAACGCTCCTTGCCACAGATCCCTCTTCTCAAAATGTCTCTGACACTCTGTGGAACGAAGGCAGGCAGGAACCCTCAGCCAACTCAGGCTGTCCAGCCAGCACAGCAGGCACCCCTTCCACAGGATGGGACCTGAGCAGCGGAAGAGGCTTTGGGCGCACACCGCCAGCACCCCACAAATGACATCAAGCACAGGTCAGATGTTTCCCTTTCTGTGCCCAAACACCCAAAAGACACCAGTTATGAGGCAATGGAGGTGCGGATGCTGGGGGGCAATTCAGAGACCAACAGCCCAACATGGGCCCCTTCTTTGGTTGCCCCTTCTTCTCTGCAAAAGTGTGCAACTCTAAGTGCTGCTGACGCACCAGTGAGAAGTCCTATGCCTTCCTGTCCTTGCTGCAGCTTCTCCTGCCAATCGCAGGTGGGTAAATCAGCAGCAACTGACAGGAGGTGAGATGTGGTGAGAGGGTGGAATGAAGGTGTGGAGGGTGATGGGTGGATCAGGACCCAGGAGGGCAGTAGGATCTGTGATGCTTGTGCCACCATCTCCTAACACCCTCCCTGGGCCTGATCAAAGTGGAATTGCTAATGGCAAGATCCCTTTCACAGTCATCCTGCCCTCTTTCCAGAGCTCGCCTGACTCCTTTTCCAGGAATGTGCTTTCCTTTCCACAGCCAGGGCTGTGGGTGGCGCAAGTGGCTAAGACGCTGTGCCTGTTAACCAGCAGGCCAGGGTTCGATTCCTGGGTCGGCCCCACAAGACAGGGTGAGTGCCTGTCCTTAGCCCAGCTCTGCAACACCAGCTGGATCCAATCGTATTGGTTCTGCCTTTCCATTGGACTAATTCAGTGGTGTGGAGAGGGGGTGTGTGCAGAAGGCGGTTCAGGCCGGATCACCCGAATTGCTTCCTGTTTGTGCCCCCCTGCTACCGATCCGGTAGCTGGGGGGGCACAAAACCGGGCGCACCAGTTCAACGCACCCGGGGATGCCCACACTGCGCCTGTGCTAAGCTTAGCGCTAACCTTAGCGCTAGCGCAGTGTGCCGGGGTTGGGGCCCGCCCCTCACCCTACTCACTCACTCCCGCAGTGTGCTGGGGTGGGTGGCGTGCCCTCCCTGGCCCCGCCCCTGACCCTCCCCGGCCCCACCTTGGCCCTCCCTGCCCCCTGGCCCCACCCCTGCCCCCCTGCCCCCAGCCTGGCCCGCCCACTTCTGGTGATCTGGTTGTTGGGCCAGGCCGGGCCCATCACTGGGTATCAGCCTATCCTCCATAACAATCCAACCCAGGCTTTCATGCTTTGCATGCAGCGTATGCAGCGCTGAGCACGATACCATAGTCTCTCAAGACTGACGGAGGCCTGCTTTCCTTGGCAGGCCAGATGAGGCACCATCCCAAAACAAAACTGAAAACAAGCTGATCTAATCTAAAGCTGGAGAGCAGCACTATTGTTACTGGTGGCAACATTGCCAAAAGTATCCTATGGCCTCCGGCCAGGCCCACCAGACTCCCTTCAGTCCACCCAGAGTTCCCCCAGTCCAAGAGGTCTTGCAGATCCAAGTAGACCCATTGCACATCACAGCATGGTAGGACAGGCATGGAAGCATTAAATAAAGTATTCTGTCTCTGTAATGTCTGGCCCACAGCATGCAGCAGAGCCAGTGCCTGGGTAGGGCCTGACAACTCTGCTGAGCCACCATCCTGGCCTTGGAACACTTGCAACATGGTGCTTCTGAGCATGTACAAAGAGGCCAGTGGTTGCCAGGAAGTCCTGAGAGCCAGCCTCTCCCTTTCCAGAAATTAAGGGCTGTGAATCTGGAGCAGGCAGGACCTGAGCCTGCAGGTCACCAACCCAGGGCTCCTTCCCCTTGCTCCAGCCACCTTCCCAGCTGCCTGCTGTCCAGAGATGTCTTGAGCCTGCCTGAGCCCTCTCCCCCCACCCTGCAAGGCAGCCTGCGAGGAGGGGGGTGGGATGCAGCTGAGCTGGAAGTCTTTGAAGAAGAGACTTCAAAGGGAAAGGGAGGGAAGAAACAATGTCTCATCTTCACACAGACCTGCTCTTGGGTCTCTGATGCTCAGAGCCTTCCCTGCTCGGAGAATTAATTATCACTTGCCGGTAGCGAGCTTCTCTTCACAGGCACCTGGTGCAGCAATCAGAGTCCTTTCCAGGGAAGATTCAGGCAACGGCAGCGTTCAACTGATTCAAGTCGAGTAAATCACCCGATTTCCCTTTGGTCCCTCTGCGTCCTCCCCCTCCTGCTCCCCTTCCCAATGTTTGATGTCAGATCTGCTGCATCATTTATGTGCGGAGCAGGACTGGCTCCCAAAATCCGACGTCAGAAATGGAGCAAAACATACAGGAGAAACAGGCTTGCCAGGTTTCCTTGCGTTGGGGGGCACGTGCCCAGGAATGCAAAGCCATCCTGATGGTTTACTTGCATATCACATTTCCCCCGTCCTTCCTCAAGGAAGCTCAGGGTGGTGCACATGGTTTCTCCCACCCCCATCTTTTGTCCCCACAACAACCCTGCAAGGAGGTGAGGGTGAGGGTGAGTGACTGGCTGGCTGAGGAGGGACTGAACCATCTTGGCTCTTTTGTGCAACTGAAAACAGCTGAAGGGCCACTTTCAATAATCAGATGAATGAATAGCAAAGCTTTGACTCTATAAGCTGCAGGTTTAAGTGAATCCCCTTCCGAGCCCCACCAAAAAGAAGATTCTGCAGAGAGGAGGAACTCTAGAACCAGCCTCCCTGCCAGGCTCCATTTCTATGTACCCAGATGGCCCGCCGACACTCCCGTCCCGCAGCTTGCAAAGGCAGGCACAGGAAAGGCCTTGGCTGGAGTTCTTCTGCCGCCCGATGCCTTCGTTCACATTGCCGCCTCCTTCGCACGAGGCTGATTCCGCTCAAGTCGATGAGTCGAGATATTCCCAGGCGGGTCTGGCTTGCCCTAAATATGGCATCCTCAAAGTGCATTTGAGAGAAGTCACCAGGCTTTGCACAATCAGGTCAGGCTGTCAAGCTCCGTCTTGATCTCTCGCTTGCTGACTGTGTGTGTCAGCCTTGCCACAGCAGCTCCGCTCGTGCCTTCAGGGATCCATTTTCCAAGGATCTGCAGACAGCTCCTGGCTGCGTCTGTAGGTCAATGGGACGTGGCACAGTTACGGTGAAATTAGGAAGTGCAGCGTTGGGAGCCTGTGTTGCTATTAAAGGAATTCTGAGGTTGTACACAGACCTGTAGATCCTATTGACATGTGGTGAGTGCCTGATGGGATCAACGGCCATATTCCTTTTACTCTGGAGTAGCCCCACAGAGCCCAGCAAGCCTCTATTTACAGGCAACGATCCTTTGCTTTGAGGATGTATGTTTGGAAGGTCTTGGGAACCAGTGCCATTTGGCACATTTAAGACCATACTATTATTTGAACCTGGTTTTCTGAAATGGGGTTCACAGGTTGGGATATTGGAAATAACCCCAAGACAGACCTCAAACAGGAGCCTTTGATGGGACTCCCCCGAGTGTCTCCCATCAACCCAGGAGGAGGTGCAGGGATGTAAGAGCACCAGCAGCTGACTTTCCTTCTGTGCAATCTCTGGGGAGAATGAAGGAAGCTTTGACTAGAAACGGACAACCCTGAGCGAGCTGGAGCAGGTCAGAGCCTGAATGGGAAGCAGCCAGCCAAGAGCCAAGGCTCTCTGCCGGGGTTCACCTGCCTGCTCCTTCCCTCAGTCCCAGCATCTTTGGAAGTAAAAGATACTGCAAAGATACCTTCAACCTCCAGCAGCCTCTCCTGCCTCCCAAGGAAATCAGAATCCAGAGACTTCTGAAGTCCCGGAATTTCTCAGGGAAAGGAGGGGCATGAATAGCAAGAAATGGAGTGTGACTGAGCCAGCATGGAGGAGACCACAGCCTGCCTGGCACACCCTCATCTGGACCTACGGCACAGCCAGAGCCAAAGCTGCCCGACAGCCACAGAACCAGCAGCTCAGATCTGGCCAATCTGCACAGCTGAGCAGCAGGGAACAGTCCTCAAAGCCTCCCAAAGCGGAAACCTCAACTACACAAAGCAATGAGGAGAAAGTCCAATTTAAAATGTGGGTGGGGGAGATGGG
This sequence comes from Cryptoblepharus egeriae, assembly GCA_030015325.1. Taxonomy (NCBI): domain Eukaryota; kingdom Metazoa; phylum Chordata; class Lepidosauria; order Squamata; family Scincidae; genus Cryptoblepharus; species Cryptoblepharus egeriae. Next base: position 70,987,626 of record JAREYC010000008.1, on the reverse strand, counting down.
GGGAATCCAGCACAAAACACAAGAAACACAAAGAGAGGAGCTAAATGAGTCCTCAGTCTGCTGGAGGCTGGAAATGGCTGGCCCACCAAAGTGCCACTCCCTGGGTCTCCACACACTACTCATCTCCACACATCATACTCCGGGGTGTAGGGAAGGGGCAGACAAACCATACACATAAACCTTAAACATAAAAAGACACAAACAGCAGGCGGAAGACTGGCTACCAGGTAAGGATGTCCCTGATCTGGAATTCCAAAATATGGAACATTTCCTAGCACCAATGTGATCTTCCTAAAGAAAAAGAAATCACAAATGAGGTTTCATACACAGAGTGATTTAAAATTGTATAAAATTAGGTAAATTATTAGATTAATAATAATTATTTAAATTAGTGTACAAAAACTCTATTAGGTATATGCTGGCATTCCAAAAAATGGGCACATCCAATATCCAAAACGCTTCTGGTCCCAACACTTTGGCCACGGGAAGCTCACCCTGCGCTACCTGAATGGCACTGGATGGAGAGGTCAGAAAAGGGGTCTGAACCAGAGTTGTGCAACTGTCCTAAAACTCCTCTTGTGAAGGGCGATGGGTTTCCCTTCACATTCTCAGATTTTCCTGGAGCTTCGCATTTCAAGGAGAATGTCAGACATCTGAAGAACGAATGGGCATCAGCCCAACCACGAGGTGACAGTGTGGGCAGCGAGGTGAAGAGGCACTGCCACCCCGAGTCTGCTGCCACCCCTTCCGGCCTGCTGCAGACAGAGCTGCCCTTCTCCACTTCCCACTCACACTTTCCCCTCCCCCAGATCCTTCCTCACACGATCAGGCTGAGGACTGGGAATGCCCTTGCAGGGTCCTTGGTGTCACTGGGCCCTCTCCGGTTTAAACTTTGAGGGTCTGCACTAAGAGGAAGCCTGCCGGGGGAAGAGCCTCTTCCTGGCTCCTGCCCACCGTCCCAACAGAAGCAAAAGTGTGGTGTCGGCACTGGGAGCTCCTAGCATGACCTGCACTTCCAGTTTCACCCAGAGGGTGATGCAGGAAGGACCTTAGGGAAGTGGCTGCTCTGGGTTTTCCGCCGCCTGGATCAGGCCAAAGGCTCACCTTCCCCGCAGTGGCCAGGCAGGTGCCCTCGAAGCCACGAGCTTTGGTCTGATCCAGTGGAGGTTCTTCTATTCTTATGAGCAGGAAAGAGACATCAGCTTTTCCTGCGATTGCTTTGCAGGTGCACAGCCTCCAATGTGGCACAGCCTCCAGGGCAACCACAGCACGTGGTCCTCACAAATGGTTGCCACCAACTCCTCAGCCATGGAGTCATCAAAACCAATAGCCACTGGTTTGAAAATTCTGCATGTCAATTCCAACTGCTGACTGGGAAGCGTGTGAAGGGCGGAAGGTGAGGGCTTCTTCCGGGGGTGGGGATGACATTCCTGTGCTGTGAACAGCAGCTCCGACTCTTCCCCTCGGACTCACTGCTGAGGCTCCCAGGGCAGCAGAACCCCAGCAGGCGACCGCTCGCTCTTGCCCACAATGTGATCTTGCAGAGTTTGTTGCTCGGAGAGAGTTGACACAGCTGGTGGGAAATTATTTTGCAGGGAGTGGAATCTTCCTGGCCGCTCCATGTCCTGGGCTTTCATCCTCCCTCCTGCAGAGGACCACAAGCCGCCCCACCAGAAATATCTGGCGGGAACAAAGGGCTCGGCAGGGCATGTCTGCCCAGAACGAGGCCAACTGGAGCTTCCGGCAGGGAAAGGGTGGGCTGCTGCACTGGGGAAAAAGGCTCCTACAATTTGGGGGGCTGCAAGGTAATCTTTAGACTGACTGCTTACAGTCTAGCCAAGCCCCGTTCCCTGACCCCTGGGGACTGTACTGTTGCTTTGGACTCTTCTTCCGGAGAGCCTCCTGTTCTGCTCAGCTCAGCGACTCGGCTCTCATGCTACAAATGGGAGTGGCCATCCTCCCAGCACTTGGGTACAGGAGGAATTTCAACAGGTGCAGCTTGGTATCCATGGGGTGAGAAGCTGAACCTGATGAAAATCCCTGCTGTACACAAGTGCTGAAGGTGCAGGCGCCCTCAAGTCATAAGGTTGGCCACACTTTGTGTGAATCATGGCTTGGCCTATGCGGTGCAAACTGCTTTGCTTCACCCCACAAGCAGCGGCGCTGCAATGACGGCAAAATTAAAAAGGAGCCACTGTAAATGCTCTTAGGATACAGTGGATGGCAGAATCTTTGCCAAGACTCCCAGCTGGGATCTAAGAGGGGCTTGTGAAGGTTCCCCTGAATCGTTCCTGGCATCTCACTCCCCTCTGCTCTCCAACAGTGCCATCTGTCTGTGCTGCGCTTCTACGCCTTGTGTGAATATTCAACAACCCCACAGGCTTAGGAAAGCTTCTGAGATGGTCTCTGGCCCTCCTGGCTTCCTTTTGGAGAATTTAAACTTTGATGCATTTAATCCAGAAGCCCCCCCAAGAGCCTCCAAGTTGAGGCTGCCTCCAATCCTCTGCTTGGTATCACCTCACATACTCAGCGATAGGTGGAGGAGCAGCTCTTCTGTGCTTAGGAGAGATCAAGCATTCTGCTGGCAGGGGCTCCTTGCAGCAGTTGGGCAGGTCTTTGGGTGACTGCCATGCAGGCGCTCCGCCTGTCGGTGGAGGCATGGTGGGGATGCCACCAGTGATGGGCTTCAAAAAAATTAAGAACCGGTTCTCTGCCCATCTGGCAGCCACTTTTAAATGGCTATTTTTAACTTTATATGTCCTATCTCTTGTTAAGAACCGGTTCTATAGAGTAGGTGCGAACCTTCTGGAGCCCACCACTGGATGCCACCCACTGCTGCTTTTAAACATGGCAACTCCATTTTGCTGCCATTAGAAGCAGCTGTTTACGATGCTGCCTTGTTGTTCCATCAAGCTGGCTTAAGTGGGTGTGGGTTCCACTCTTGAGTCATGTCTGCAGCTGATCATGCTCCCCCATGGACTGAAAGCATCTCCCCATCACATGGTCACTTGCTTTGGATCTGCTGAGCACATGGAAGGACATCTGCATTAGGCGGTGAGCTTTGCAGTCGTTATGAAGGATGGGAAACAGCCTGGTGTGAGCACAAGCAACGGTCAGGTATGGCTGGGCCATTAGAAGAAGCATAGGAGCATCGCTAGAGGGCAGGGAGACATCTAGGGGTGATGAGGCAATTTGCTGCCTTCTCCCCCCCCGCCCCCCCTTGCTACTGCCATTTATTAGAAGGTGGGAACAGCAAGAGGAGTTCTAATCATCACCAGCCATTAAACAAACAGGGCATTTCACCACAAGAGCAGTTGGAAAAATCAGAAGCAAACCTTGCAAACATCTTTGGGCACTTGAGAAAACCCAAACTCAGTGCCCATTTTCTGCTCTCCTGACAGTAGAACTGCATTGATGCTGAGCATCTGGAAGATGAACCATCCAAGACAAATCTGGCCCCACCAGAGTCCAACAATCTCATCTCAGTCGTTTCAGCGACTCTTAGGAACTGGGGCTATTTATTGTTTTTGGCCTCTGCTACTCACAGGGTGGGGAGAGAACCCTGCAGGGACCAAAGCCTTCCCTGCCCTGGAAAAAAAGTTTTCAGCTCCCCTCCTTCAACTCCTCACCTTCTTCTGGAATGCGCTGTTGTCAGTAGGAGAGGAACAGACATTTGATTCCGAAAACTGATGATGATGATGATGAGGTTCTCAAGACCCTGAATTCTGCAGTCCAAGTGACCAGTGGTGGGCTCCAGCAGGTTCGCACCTACTCTACAGAACCAGTTGTAAACAAGAGATAGGACATGTAAAGTTTAAAAATAGCCATTTAAAAGTGGCTGCCAGATGGGCAGAGAACCGGTTCTTAATTTCTTTGAAGCCCATCACTGCAAGTGACCAAGAGCTGCTGCATGCGACCCCCTTGACTTAAACTGTCACTTTAGATCTGAATGGCAGAGGCTGAGAATGGAGGAGTTCCACTGAGCCGCCTGTTCTGCGGATTGCAGCCAAAGAGGCATTAACTCACACAGGACTAGTAGTGCTGACATTGTCCTCTCAAGGACCATGTTTGAGGGTTCTCCAAAGATACAGGACTGTGGAGAGGTAGGTGATGAGCAGGAGGCAGGGCTCGGACCTGGCAGTCGTGCGGGATCCAAACTCTTCCCCGCATAGCAGCCTCTGGTCACTTGGATCTGTGCCACCTTTGGGGGTGGCTCAGATCTGCATAGACCCAATGGACCCTTAGCAAGGGTCTGACCTTGCTAAGCGGAGAACCTTCCCCTTGGCCCGTGGTAGCCCAAGCTTTGCAGTACATGCAATGCTGCCATGTCAGCCTACCTACACCAACACCATTTCTGCTTGCCCATTTCACTGGTCCATTTTCAATTAAAGAAATGCACTTTTTCTTACATAAGATGCTTGTTTTTTTGTTTTCTGGTTTTTTGGCCATAATATTTGAAAGAACTGAAATATTTCAAAGGGGATTTTCCCACTGCATTCTGCAGTAAATTATGCACTGAACAGTATATAACATGATGACATTATTCCTACAAATCACAACTGTAGGTTTTTGAGTCACACCCTCAGTACATGTCACCCCCCCCCCCCCCGTGCACATCATCTGGTGTAGCAGCACCTCCTTGCCATCTAATGAGACTAGACCCCCACGCCACTAAACTATAGGCATACAAGCTCCCTTACGGAGAGACAGGTTTACCTGCCTGTGTCGTCCAGTGCTTGTCCTGTCTGCCTGCCAGTTGGTGATGATGGGGCAGAATGAGGACTTTCCTTGAGGGGTCAGCATGCCTGCCACCCACACTCCTACCACCCCTGGTGGAAGCAGCAGGCCACTGGCTCACCAGGGGTGCTAACTATAGGAGCTGCACTTTGAACAGGCCTATAGATGAGATATAAGGCCAGGATTTTTTTAATGCTCTTCTAAACTGCCACTGAACATTAATTTTTCCTCCGATGTAGATCCAGCTGGTCGAGGATTATATTTTCAGAGCTGTTATGGATTTTCTATTATGTCTCTTTAAAAGGAAGTTTCTCTAAACATTTCCCCACTGGAAGCAGTTGCAAGACGAGGGCTCTGAAGTGTCGTTACTGAAAAGCTTTCATGAAGCACTGACTCTTCACTATCATTCTCAGGTAATGTGGGGGGTGAAGGGAGGGGAAGGAAGAATCACACTTGAAAAGCCCCCATTAAGTGCTCCAAGGGGGTGGGGGTGGGGGTGGGGGTGGGGGTGGGGGTGGCCACCATTCTTGCTGCCCAAGCAGGTGAAATTACCTGTCCCGAAAGCTGTGCTTGTCTGAATTCACTGTGGTAGGATTTTGTGAAGAGCAAGTCAAGCCCCCTTGTAGCACAATCCTGTGCACATTTACTCTAAAGTAAGTCTCATTCTGCTCAATGAAACCTGCTTCCAGATAAACGTGCATAGATTGTAGCCTCCGTCCTAGCCAGGGCTGTCCTAAGCCTTTAACTATGATTTGATCTGCAGAAAATTACAGGCGAGACTTTTCATGGCAGGCAATAAAGATGATTGCCTGTAAATGAGCTCATCATCACCTGCCCATCGATGCTTCTTGGAGGCAGACGCAGGAGCAGCGCTGGCCACTCTCTTCCCAGCTGCCCCAAAGCTGGCTCAGAAGGAACCCCCCAGGCTTTGGGGACTCGTTTCCCGCACCCTCACTTATTAAAGGCTCTGTAAAGGGTCAGGGCTGGGCCTGGCAGTGTTCCTACCTCAGCTTAATAACAGCAGCACCATGGCATTCTCAGTGATTTATGACCGGGGCGGGGGGGGGGGTCATGCCACATTTTGAGAAGCTTGAGTTTGGTCTGGACATGGATGGAAGACCTCAAGGAAAACAACCTGATCTGCAGAACAAGACCCAGAGAACTCCCACATCCCTAGCAATAGGAACAGGAGAGCAGCAATCAGTCATAGGGACTGATGGAGCAGTTTGCGGCCGAACCTGGTGGATCCAGGTCTTGACTGCAAAGGAGCAGATCTCTCGGACTCAGGTAGGCCCTTTTCAGCCTGACCTGCATCTCGCACCTGAATCATTTGGCCAAATCTGGGCTCTGTCATGGCTACAGACCCTGCTTTTCAATTTCTCTTTCAATGGGGGACAGAAGATTGAATGGGAGGGATTTGCCCTAAGCACAGCCCCCCCCCTTGCTTGGCAGATCTGGTGGATCTTTGAGAAAGGCCTTTGATGGTTGGTGCCAATTCAGCTCCTGGGATTTGTGTCACGGCAAGTTGCGTGGCTGAGGCTTGAAAGCAGCTGTTTGCAACGTGGACGGCAAGGGAAGCTGCTGAAAGATGCTGCAGGGAAATCCCTGGCTGGCCAAAGCAGCCTGCTGGGAAGGGGGAGTGAGATAAGGGCCCCTTCCAGAGCCTCTTCCTGCAGAAATGGGATCCTCTTTGTGGCCACCCAACTCTGGCAGAGTCTCTCCACCAGGGTGACCAGACGCCAAACGCCAAATCCCTGAACAGCAAGGCCAAAATTCCTACTCCCTTCCCGAAAAAATGTAGGACATGATAAGCTTAAAACACTAAAAAAAATGCTAAAAACTGGTATTCTTTCCTGTACATAATATATTACACTATATTACTTATTTTAAATTGAAAAATGAACTCTCCGCTCACCCCATCCCAGTCTGGTTTGGGGGTTGTGGAACCAATTTTGAGGGTTCCCAAAGTTTTCCAAACAACTTTGCCAAATGAGGCCTTCAGCTCCATGTAGGTTCTGTTCAGGTTTGAATGAATTGGGGAAAAATTGGCACTTGTGCTTTGGCATTATGGAAAATAAAAGCAGATATTTATTTTTATGCCCAGACAATAAGTTTTTTGCACAGGGTGATCAGATGACAAACACTAAATCCCTAGACCCCTAAAATCCCTATGTGCTTAAAAAAGTTGAAGGACACCACAAAAATGTAGGACACATGTAGGACATGTTAAAATAAAGCAGAAATACTCATATTGTTTTCCTGTACTTAATTTCAACCCTTTAAAATTGAGAACCTTGTAAAATGCATGATTCAGACCCAGACATTAAAGCAGCTGTTTGCAGTAGCATAACACAAGCCAGTGACTCCAACGTATGTGGTTTAGACCCAAACACACAAAGACAAACACAAGCACACACACACACATACACACAAGCAAGATATCAAGCAGGGAGGGGGATAGAAAGGAGGAAATCTCTGCATCAGGGAGGTGGGATCTGGAACCACCAAGAGAAATCTGCGGTGCCCCTGAGGGTGTGCAGAGTGCAAAAGCAGACTGTGGGGAGCCAGAAGGACCAGGATGTAAAGGACTGGGAAGGAGGAATCAGAATATTCCCAGGCAGGAGTTACCTTGCAGGTCTAGAAGTGGAGCAGAGCCTGAATTGTTGGCTGAGGCAGGGTTAAGAGGCACTGAAAGGGTTAAGAGCTGGAGTTTGAGGGCTAGGGAAATCTGAGCTAATTCTGGAGGCACTCTTGCGTTTCCCGACTCCCCTGGACACCGGGGAAAGCCAGACCTCTGGACAGCCTGCCCTCCACCCCAGGAGATGTGCAGAGTGTCCAGCAGGAAGTCCTGGAGAACACCCTGTGAAGCACCGGGGGCGTTCCTCCTGACCCCGAGATTTGCTTGAAGTCAGTCTAGTCCACCCCCAGCCCTTGTCTGGAAAGCTTCCTTAACTCATCAATGTGGGGAAAGGCCGGCTGGTTTCTTCCCTTCTGAACCCAAAGCCCTGGCACTTTTGCACTTGCTCTCTCCCGAAGCGCAGCCTCAACAGAAGGGATCCGGGACCAATCCTGCAAATCAAGAATTTCCTGCCCGGGTCTTGTGCTTCTTCCCCTTTCCCTGCCAGGCACTTCCAGACTCAGAGTGTCAGTGATGGGAAAATCAAGGTTCAGTTTCCAGCTGCTCCAATCCTACTTTTGCAGCAGGACACGGAGCAGTGGTCGTTACCCGAACGAAGGCCACGGGGAATAGAGGAGAAGCGCCAGAAGAGCCTCCCAGCCAGGCCTCCTACCTCTTCTTCGGCACCTTCACCAGAGCAATATTTTGCTCACTGACTTCCCTTCTGCATCTCTTTCTGCCACTGACAGGGTTTTCAACTGCTCTGTTTCAAAGGAGGAAACTGTCCACATGGTAGGAGACTTAAGACTTTTTTGAAGAAGCCACACCAGTTGCCACCAAAGACTACAGGAATGGTTTAAATGCTTACAACATTTTAAATGGTGACTTTTATTTATTTATTTTCAAGTCTGTTGTTCAGGGATGCAGGGGAGCCATGAACCACTGGCCTCCCAGGCAATTTCTGATGAGGAGGAGGAGTGAATGTGATCCTACAGCCCACTTGAGAATCTTTTAGTGATACAACCAAGACTCCCACAGTCAGCATGAGACCAAATGCTGCAGCAGTGAAGAGCAGTTTCATGGCATTACATATACAGTTGCACCCAGCACCAAAGGGGGTGCCCCACAGAGGATCAGTGGGCAGGGTGACGATACACAATGGAGGACAGGATTGCACCTACCTTGAAGCATTGCATAGAAGAGGGAATTGAGGCAGGTGCTGCTTTTTAAACCCTCCTATAATGAGCTGAACCTGTCTAAATTCCCTCTTCTTTGCAACACGTAAAAGTAGGTGCAGTCCTGTCCTCCTTTCTATACGGTCACTCTGCAGTGGGCATCCCTGCCAGGGAAACACTTTGTGTTGAAAAGCAACATCAAGATATTCTTAATACTCAATATGTGATGCAAAATGCCAGCTGAGATGAATGCACCCATGGGTGTCACTCTCTAACCTTTCTCATTCTCCCTCCAAACAGACAGGAGCCGGGATCTCAAACTTGGCAACTTCCAGCTTAATCGTGTGCATGTCTACTCAGAAGTAAGTCCCAACCTCTTCAGTGTGGCTACTTAGAGAAAACTGAGTACATTGTTCCCTCTTCCCATCACTGCCGCTCTTCCTTCCGGAAAAGCAGCTCTGAGTGCTGCAAGACCCCCCAACCAGGAGCAGCCCCAGAGCCAGGACTGCAGCTCCTAATTTACGGTTCATGTGATGCTGGGCAGGAGGCAGGAAAGTTTGCCACAGCTTCACTCTGTGGAGCCATTTAAGGAGCCAAAAGGATCTGTCCACCTCTGCAGCTACGCATAAGCCAGGAAAGGTATTATACAACCGGAATTCTTGGCTGAGCTGACTCTGGAGGGAGACAGATCGGAAACCTGCCTTTCTGTTCCACCTGATTTGAATGTTCTCCAAGGACTAACAGGCAATGAACCAAAAATAGCTTGTCAAGTGTGAAGAACAGGCTAGATTCAACTGGGTGGTGTGTGTGTGTGTTGTGTCACTCCCCCCTCTTTATTCTATATACAGAGTGCCACATTTTGTAGCTGCCAATGGGATTTTCACCTGGATGGATTTGGGCTCCCTGACAGATCCATCAGGAGAACTGAAGAGCGAGGGATGATCAACAGCCCTAATATTTGTTAGGGTTTCTAATGCAGAATTTTCTGCCTAGTGGAAAGAGGGAGCAGCACTGATGGCAGCAGCGCTGACGGCAGGTCCCAAGAGTAACTGGGACAAAAGCCTTCCATCCATCTTACAAACATTAAGACCTCTCCGTTTCCTGATGATCTCCCTTCCTACTTAGTGACAGTCTGGGTGAAAGGGCTTATTGGTGGTTTATTTATGGTATGGGTGAAAGGGTATGTTGGTGGTGTTTAGGATGCCACCACTTTGTTGGCAGCTTTTCTGGAGGAAAATCCATGAGAAAATTAAAGCTAAAAACAAAAGCTCAATACTATATTAAAGGCAAAGGTAGCTATGCAGGGTAACAAACGCACCCCAATGTGGGCACCACAAGATGCATCTTTCCCAAAGGACACTTGTGGTTTTGTGAGTTGCAGGAAACTCCACACTGAGTATGTGCCAGGGGAGCAGCAGCCCCACGTTCAGCCCTCGGCATCTCCAACAGGAAGGCAGGCTGGGGAGGGGGGCACCTGCAACCTTGGTCTGCCTGGGGGTGTCTTTGGTGCTTCCAGGATCCTATCTGGTATTGAAATTTGAATGTACACAAGATAACCAAAGCGTATGTGCTGGTGATTTTCAGAATGGAAAGCTCCAGATAGAGAGGGTGACAGCAGAACACTCAGCCTTGTTTGCTCTGCTTCAGGTGAATAAAACATGTTTTGTTTTGGGATTTTTTTTTGGGGGGGGGTAAAGGTAGCAGTAACGGAGACGAAGGATCCCTCTGAAAAAAGCACAAGGACATGCCGGCCTCTTGGATTCCTTCAGCTCTCAAATCTCCAGAAGCCAAATTACTTTGCCTTTTAGACCAGCCTTTTGAGCCTGGAAGGAGTTGTTTGAACTGCAGTATCATTTCATGCTTTTGTTACTCCCCCCTCAAACAATACTCCAACCCACTCCAGTAATTAACACTGTACATCAGAGGCCCTTGTTTCTCACCAGCGAGTGCTGCTCCCGGTAATTCCAGGTGTCATTGTCTGCATGCAATATCACAAGTCATTAGCAAATTTATGGATGGTGGAAGGCAGGGGAAGGCACTGCGTTCCTGAAGAGCTATCGCTATTTTTTTTAAAAGATAACATTTTTCAGCCAGTACCATAAGCAGGACCCTAAAGCAGAACCATCATTGCAACAGTAAAGATTTATCAGCAGTGACAGATTGACTGAATGTTAGGTATTGATAAATATGAATGCTCAACACTGAATTAATGTTTATTCTTATTTTAATATTAGTGTTTCATTACCAAATTATTTTAGTATTAGTGAACAAATATTTATTATTGATTGAATGTTAAGTTACTGAACATTTGTTGAAGGTTAATAAGATTTATTGAACAGTTTTCATAGCAGAGGGTTTGGGTCAGGGGGAGTCTTGTGCCCAGCACCCTCTAAGTAAAACCCCCCTTTGTTTCTTCAAGTGGACCTGAGCTTCTCTCGGCATGGAAGGAAGGATGGGAAAACCTCCCACCTTTGCTCCGTGTGTCAAGTTATTAAGAAGTGTGCAAGAGAAGGCTCTGGATTCCCCCCTTTTTAAGGTGACAGAAAAATGTACGCGTTTAAACACTCTTGGATCTCATTTCAGACACTTTCTTTTTAAGCCCATCTGCAGCCATCGCCACCCATTGCTTAAGGCTAAACCGTGATTTAGTGTTGCATGAAAGAGCACTGGGGAGTCTCGGGATCCAACCCTCTCCACCTTTCCAGCCATACCAACGAGGCATGTTCTACATCCTGCTGTTGTATTGGGGGGGGGGGCTCATTCACGGAGGCCTCCCAAGGTCAGGAGATGTTTGTTCCCTTGCCTTGGGGTTGCACTGTGGAAAGCTGGAGAGGATTGGCAACCTGAGTTCCTTCATCAGCCAGGAAGGGTACCCAGGCTTCTTCTGCCTCAATTTCCACCGTGGGGCAATTGTGGGGCAAGTCCACTGCTTCACCCAGCCTGAACTGGGTGAGATGAAACGGAGACAGGTCTCCAAGCCCTTCTTCCTCCGGGACACTTTGCCCCAGTGACAAGCCACTGAGGTCTGAAAACTGGAGTCACAGGTAAGTTCCTTCCTTAACGCAGCGCTGGGGCTTTGGCAGTGTGTGGAAGGCTATCAGCAGCAGCAAAGAGACAGAAAGGATTGGAAAAATTAAAGGGATTAACATGTTGAGCTGGCATTAGCTTGTCTAATGAATTATTAGCTGGCTCCTTAATCCTTCTCACTCCTCTTTTTTCCCTGCTCCCATTATTCTTCCAAGAGAAACACAATTGACCTTCAGAGTTTCTCATTTCTGCAGAGGCCTGGATCTGTTTGGCCACAAAGTCTTATCCAGAGGGTTGTCCGCATTCTCCTCGTGACCCTGAGCAGGTCTACTCCAGCATAGCCTCCTCATCCTCCTGCAGCCCTGGTCAGCACCTTGTGCTGCTTCATGGCTACCGCGAAAAGGGGGTGGAAGGCTACTCCTGCTCCAGACTGCCACCTGTTCTGGCCACATTCTCTCCTTATTTGCTGTGGGGCTTGGCAACTGGAGAGCGGGATTTCACCTTGCAGGATTCCAGACAGCACTTGCTCCTGCATTACTATCCCGCCAAAGAGTAGTTGACTGAAATGGCAGGCATAGGAAGGGTCATTAGGGCAACTGCTTGGCAGGAGGGGCCTGTCTTCATCCACTTGACCCAGCTGTTCCTCCTTCATTAAACTCAGTTAAAAAAGGAACAAGGCCAGGATTCCCAAACTGTGTGCCGTGGCACGCAAGGGGTCCAGGACAGGATGACCGTATAGAATGGACAGAATAGCTGTACCTTTAATCATTACATAGAAGAGGGAATTTTGGCAGGTGCTGCTTTTTAAACCCTTCTATGATGAGCTAAAGCTGCTTCAATTCCCTCTTCTACGCATTGGTTAAAGGTAGAGGCACTTTGTCCTCCATTCTATCTGGTCACCTGGGTCCAGGAGAGACTCCCAGAAGTGCTGCCAGATATCCCCAGTGGCCTCTTCTTCTCACGCCATCCAAGATGGCAGAACCATCTTCTTAGCTGAGCACCACTATCTTGAACTGCATGAGATGAGATGGATGCATGCCCAGGATTGCTGGGAAGAAGAGAGTTAGTAGTATAGTTAGACGGGAGAGAGTAGTAGAGTAGTAAGTCCTTGGAAGGAGTCTCACCCCTTTGAAGCCATTCCAGGCTGGGGCTGTTCTACTCTCTCTCTCTCTCCTGTTCTGCTCTGTTCCACTCTCTCCGTCCTGGAATTCTACTCCAGTTCTAGTTCTACTCCAGGAACAGGCACTGATCTGGGAGGACTTTGACCATCTCCATTTCAGTTCCCTATACAATCAACCATGTCAAGAAAGAGAACAGGAGAGAACAGAGCACAGCTTTGAAAACAGTCATCCTGACTCTGTGCAAATGTCCCTTAAAAAGCCTCAAAGGAGGGCTTCAAATAAAAAGGATATTTTCCCCTTCCTGACCAGCTGTTGAGTCTCGGCAGGGCTGCAGTTGCACCTGAGCTCACCTTCCACGCAAGGGGATTCCCTCACCTGCCTCCGTTTCTCCCCCAGGATAGCAGAGATCAGCTAAAGGGTACACTTAACGGTTCCTTGGAACTGGTGCTTTTCTCCTGGGAAATTCAGGTCTGGGTGAGGATGCCTCAACTGCCACTCAGTGAAACGCTGCTCTCCCACTCGGAAGTCTCCAAATCACCTGTAGGGATAAATCTTCCCTTTAGAAACTCCATAAATGAATTGTGGGGTGCATTTTGTTCTTAGCCAGAGTTAGGGTTTTTTTAAAAAAAAATTCTCTTTGTGCTCCAATGAACGGAGGCCGAATGGGCTTCTGCTGCCACTGCATGTCCAGCTGCCCCAGTGCTCCAGCATCTCGTGCCTCCAGTGTGTAGCAAAGGCTGAATCCTGGAGGAGAGTCTGGGAGAACAGCTGTTTTGGGATGGGAAGGCTGCGTGAAAGAGCAGGGGACAGTTCTTGAGAAGGTTTTGCTTGTGCCAGCTGCCCCGTCCTGCATAAAACAGGCAGAGGGCAGAGACAGGGCACATGTTGCATTTTCAGAGCGGGAGGCTGCACTGGAGACGTGCCCGCAGAGATAGAGTCAGGTGCACCTGCTATTCTGTATGGTCTATCCACAAAACAAACAGCCACTCGAGTACTGCATGTGTCCCAATGCACCGGGTAGGCAGCCCCTCCCTGCCCTCCACTCCTCTCTCCCCACAGCGGCCCCTACCTTAGCTGGTACAGTGAGCCTGGTGGAAACCGGGGACGAATGCCGAGTGCTGCTGCCTCTAATGCAGCGCTCCCTAAACGCCCTGGCTGAGCACTGCATGTTCCATCAGTGGCCCTTTTACGACACCAGAAGCCTCCTCCACTGTTGCAATGGCCTCCTCTAACCGGCCAGGCTGCAGAAGTTTGCACTGCCTGCTTCAGGGTGGTTCTTGGTCAGTTAGCACCACTCGGGCTGGCTCAGTCATGCAGCTCATCAAACTATAGTCCATCGCTGTTTGGTTGGGTTCCACTAGAGTCCAAGGAACAGGTCAGTCAGAAGGAATGTAGCTGGATCGAGGCCCAGAGCTGGTCTCTGCTGAAACTGCAGGCACTTGGAAAGCGTGTCTCACTCCAAGGGCTCTCCCTGGACCTGAAAATCTCTGTACTGGTTCTGCCACCCTGGCTTCTGGGAACAGGTATGCTGGGGCATTGGGTGTCCGAACGGCAAGCAGGTCCTTCTGGGCTAAAGCATTTTGCAGGCAACGGGTCTGGCTGGGGTGACAGCCTTCTCAGACTCTAGCCTCACATCAGAGACCAGGGGAGGGGTGCAGAGCTGGCTTCCGCATTTCCAAAAGATTCAGGTACTTCACCCAGTCACATTTTCAGCCTGCATCAAGAGAACTGCCTTTCAGCATCTGTGTGGCAGGCAGGAATTCATCAGGTGTGGCATTCTGTCAATCAGCCTGTCCCAGCCAAAGGCAGCATGTGCGGGATATCGGCAGGACAGCCAGCCAGATATTTTCTTCTGGGAAATGGTGGCTGCTGCTGAGGCCGGGCTCAAGCTGGGCTCTTAACTTGGACCCCCTCAGCTGCCTTTAACCACTTGGAAAGGATCGGGGAAAGAAACCTCCCCACAGTCCGTGTCTGCGGCCATCCTGTTCTCATCCTGCCTCACTAGGGCTGTGTGTTCTGGCTGATCAAAGGAGGGCTGATCTGCAGCGCCAGGTCTATTGGCGGCTGGAGCTAAAGAACCCTTTGGGGGTGCAAACAGCTCACCTGCGCTCTTGTCAGGCCACCTCTGCGCAGCCCCATCACTAGAAGTATCACCATTGAACGTGGCCATTTCCCCCCCTGCTTTTCTCCCCCCAGCCAGAAATCATCAGAATGCAACAGACCAACAAGTCACCACTGAAACGATGGAGACCAGCTTCAAAAGAGGTCACAGGAACACAAACCCCCAGCGGAGGAAGCAGAACAAGAGGACACCCACCCAGCACAGGGCAGACCCAGCCGTGACACTCGAAGACGGAGCAGGCACCGGGCAGAGCCCCTCAAATGGCCTTGTTTCAACCCCAGGGGGACCAAGTGCCCTCTTTTTCCAGGACATGCCCTCTTTTGGAGCCTCACATCCTGGAAAAGAACTCCAATGCCCTCTTTTTCCCTGTGAGTGGACTCCGCAGGCAGCATTTCCCTTCTTGTCATTAATAAATTAAGCAGTATATTGTTGAAATTAACCACATGCAATCCATGTCCAGGTGTGTTTTGAGCCTTTCTTTTGTCACGTCCAACATTGGGGGTCCTCCTTAGCGGTGATGCCCCCGGCTTCTCCTGTTTCATGATTCCCCACAACTCCCTGAGGAGACCCGGAGGTGCCCCTACCCTCAGCCACTCCACTGCACCGGCATCAGAAAGGCTGCTGCCCGGCTGGCAGGAGGTGGCCCTCATTCTCTTCCACAGAATCGGGGCTGGACCCACCCAGAATGTGAACGCCACCAAACCCCCAAACCAGGACAGCCCCAGTTTCCCAGAGGCTCTGGTGACCCTATGACTGGGTCAGCAGGACATTTGCACAGGGCCACCTCCAAGTCCACCCAAAGTCCGAGAAGCGGACTGTGGGGGACCCCGAAAGAGCCCCCTGCCAGCCCCACTGACCCTCTGCAGACCCCCTGCTTGGCTTCTCCCCCGACGGCCCTGGGCAGAGACCAGCCAGGATGCTGGAGGACCACTTGGTGCCTCCGCCTCGAAGGGGGACCCAGGCAGGCGCAACTCATCGGAGAAGGTGGGAAAGCGGCAGCTGCTCCTTCCCTCCTCCGCGACGTTTCAGGGCAGAGCAGCTTCTGCTCCATCCTAGACGGTCCCTGGCCCTGGGGTCCCCGGGCACAAGAGGGGTCCCGCGGGACGCCCCCAGCATGCCCAGCAGGAGGGAGTCCCTCCCAGCCCCGAGGAAGGGCCGGATCCGGAGTCTGACTGGCTTTCTTCCGAGTCTGACCCAGGCGAGCGGAGCGGGAGAAGCCCCGACCCGGCTCCGGCGGCCGCCCTTCTGCTCCCGCGGCTGGAGCCCCCGGGGAGGGACTGGACGGGCCGGCCAAGGGACGGGACGGGAACCACCTCCCCGACGGCGCTTCTCTGGACCGCACGGCGAAGGGGCGGCACGTGCGGGGGGACCCTCCGCAGCCGGAGTCCGGGGCAGCGCAGACCCCTTCCGTCCCGTCCAGGCCCCCGGTAGGCTGGCAGTGGGACCGCAGCCCCCCCCCCCGGCTCCGACCTCCGAGCCTCTCCTCCGCCGCGCCCGGCTGCCCTCGGAGCTCTTACCTGCGTCGCCTGGCTCTGGCTGTCCGTCAGTCCGTCGGGGCTCTGCCGCCTCCGTCTGGTCCCCTCCCCGCCCGCCAGCCGCTGGGGTCCGTCCCGGGAGAGGCTCATCCAGGCTGCGGGCAGGGCAGGGCAGGCAGCCCCGCTTCGGCGCTGGAGGAGGCTCCGCGCCCCTCCGCTCACTCCCCGTCGGCAGGAAGCGCCGCGTCCGCTCCGGCTCTGCTCCTGCGGGGGATGCGCTGCCACTGCTGCTGCTGCTGCTGCTGCTGCTGCCGACCGGGCTGAGTCTCCGCAGGAGAGCCGTCTGCCTGCCTGCCTGCCTTGCCTGCCCGCCCCGTCCGTCGGTCCGCCCGTCCGCCTCCCGGAGACCCGCATCCCTCTGGGCTGGACGGGCGCCTCCCATTGGCTGCCGGGATGCAGCGCAGCCCCTCCGCCCGTCTCTCCCCCTCCCGGCCGGGGCACGCGGGTCCCGCTCTGGCTCTGCCTTGACCGGAGCAGGGAAGGGAAGGAGCCTGCAGAACAGCTCCGTCTCAGGGACATCGACGGGGCGGGCAGGACGAGCCGGGCTGGCGGGGAGGAAGCCTCCTCTCCCCCCCAACAGATGGAACCTCCCAGGGGCACAAGAGGGACCCCGCTGGACGCTCCCAGGATGCCCAGCCTGTCCTCTGTTTCCGGACACGAACTCTTTTTGAGGCTGGCCTCGTGGAAAAAAGTCTTCCTTGCCCTCCTCTTCTTCGGGAGTAGGTGGCTCAGCAGGACCAGGCCTCGCACACCCAGTTGCAGCACCGACCCCCCCCCCCCTCCCAGGCCTGGTTCCCAGAGAGAAAGACCATGTGGGGGACACAAACCACCCTGGCTCTGCCTGCAGCACCCAAGGGTGCCACCACCCCAGAGGGCAAGCTTCTCGCCCAAAGGACACCCAAGGAAACAAAACAGGCCAAGAAAGATGGGTGGACTGAAGTGTTGGATGAAGCCCCACCATCTAGGTCAGGGATTTCAGCCGGTGTGCCGTGGCCGTCCTCAGGTGTGCCGCAGGAATTTGGGGAGAGACAGTCATTAATAGGAGAAGGTGGGGATTGAAGAGCGGGGTGCGCCTGGTCAGTGATGGTGTGCGTGGGATGAAAATCACCCATCTGGGTCATGCCTTCCATCTCACTGAGGAGTTTCCAGGCGGCCGCTGCTCACCAGCAAAGAGGCTTTTCTTCAAGAGCCCCCAAGAGGTCACAAATTGGAAAAGGGGGGCTGCTGGACACTCTGGGTGGTCCCCGATCCAGGACAGGGAGGGTTGAGGAAAGCCTCTCTGGCCAGGAAAAGCCCCCTTGCAGGCCATGAAGGCCCCCAATGAATCAACCAACAGGGCCGGCTCTGCAGGCTGAGGCTGGGCTGAGCTTGGACCCCAGGGCCCCCTCTGAACCTAGGCCGCTCTGAGCACCCGGCCCACAGATGGGGAGGCCGAGGGGAAGCGGAGCAGCCTGTCCTGGTCCTTCTCCTTGCTGGGGAGGCTCTCCCTCCATGCCCTGCCCAGCCTGCGGCTGGAGGCCAGGAGCCTCCCTCAGGCCCACAGCCTTCCCTCCCAGGTCCCCTCTCGCCTCAGATGCTGAAGTCACCACTCAACTCCAAACACTTTCAGGCCAGCCGGGGTCTCCGGGCAGCCCAGGTGCTCTCAGTCAGCCACCTCACCTGGGCACCTGTCCTGCGCAGCCTCGATCCTTCTTCAAATGCTTTGCATTTCATTAATTAAATGAATTAAATGTTCTTTTCTGCAGGGTTTCACAGAGGCGCACGTGTCTTCTGGTCGTGCAGAGGAAGAACACGGACACGTGACTGAGAGGAACTGTAGTGAGTGGCAAACACATCCACACTGCCCTGCACTGAAAATTGGGGTCTGAAGAAAACGCCAGCGTGGAAGACTTCCCAAGCTTGACTTCCTCTCCGGAAGCGTCCCAGGCTATTTGTCAACACAGCCCACGGCCAAAGGGCTGACCTTCTGTGGCTGGTGTCCACTCGGCTCCCGGATCAGAAGCGCATCGCTGACATGCGCCCGGAGGGGGGCCCAGAGCATTCCCACGCTGCCGGCGCAGAAAAATCAATGCCTCCATCTCTCAGTGGATTGACTCATCTTTGGGGAGGCTGCAGCCTGCCAGGTGAACATGGCAACCACTTTTCCATTGAGCTCAGTCAGGGTGGGAAAGGGGTGGATTTTTAAAGAATTACCATTCAGTCCATGCTGAGGTTTCCATCAAAAGAGTTTGATGGAACCATTTTCTTTCATGAGCTCCTCGTATAATAAGGGATGGAGACAGCCGTTGAGAAAGGGCCCTATTAGTTTCTACACATCAAGGAACAGAGGAGACTGTAACGCTGGAAAAGAGTTACAAGCTGGGCAGCTCCTCTCCCTGGCCCAAGACTCAGGAGAGGATAGCCGAGGTGGGCTGCCAAATGCTGCCCCTTACTTGATGCTGTTCCATCCTCTGTTTCTCCTCCCCACTGCCTCCTCCTTTCTGCCCCTTCCTCCAATTCTGGAAGTGGGAGAAGGAGCTGTGGAGGCAAGAAGGTGGAGAAACAGGGGCCTCCCCTCACCAGCTACCTTCAGTCGGCCTCATGGTGAGGCTTCCCCTGAGAGCTCCTACGGCCTGGTATCCTAAAATCACACTCCATACTGTCAGCAGTTGACTCAGGAGATGGGAGAGGCCAGTCAGTGAAGGGACTCAGTAGGGCTGAAGGGAAGCTTGGCTGCTGCAGGCTCTCCAGTGGCTTCTGAGGTCAGGAAGGGCTGGATCATGGCCTTAGGATCTGGGGTCCTTGACCAGCCTGGAAGTCAGAGTGTCCCACAGTGGGGCAGGCACTAACAGTGAATGCTCAGGACAGGAGCATAAATGTCCACCATGCAAATCTGCATGGAGAACCTAGGGTGGCCGAGAGGGAGGTGATGGCAACAAGTGGCCCACGTGCCTTCTTAGCCCCTCGTCTGCTTTGGTCATTCTCCCAAACATGGGCACAAATGCTGGCTATATGCACTTCTGCGGACCTGCTGAGACTTGCAGTCATTCCAGATCCATGGCAGAGCAGCGGGCTGTGGCTGTTGGGAGGCCCTGCTTGTTGGAGTGACTGCCGCGATCTGGACTCTGCCTTGGAGGGAATCTCCATCAAGAAATGGAAGAAGGTGATGGTGTTTGAGAAGGCGGAGGGAAGAAGGTGAGCTGGCCAGGGGTGCAGCTGTTCAAGTGTTGTTGGGACCAGTCCCCGCTGCCTGCCAACCGCTCAGCCTGCATGCTCAATGTTTGCCTGACTCTGCTGGGCTCTTCCCTTGCAAAGAAGCCAACTTGGCCTGATCTTGGGGGGTTCTCGGAGCCTCCCTTGCAGTGGCAGAGAGGAGCCCCAGCGCCCTGGGCTCACACGCCTCCTCGAAGCCTGACCCACTTTGCACATTTCACTCCCAGGTGTTTTTGGAGTCATTGACAGGCCTGCTTTGCTGATTACGCAGCAGGATGGAGCTGGCGGAGGTGTAGGCGGGTGGGAGAGGAAGGGCGGTTGGTGCTGCTGGGGGGCCTGCAGCTGACAAGTTCAGCGCCTGCCGTCAGGGGCTGAGACACACAGAGGCCTTTCCTTGACAAGCCCATCATGTGCACTGCCTGCCACAGACGTGAGTGGCGCCTTCCCAGGACTGCTGCTCTTAAAGGAAAATTATTAAAAAACCTTATTTTTTGCCATTTTTTCAATGCATTCCTTATTAGGATTGTTAGAAGCCCCAAAAGATCTCAGCAGAGCCAGAAACGTGCCTGGAAAGGGAGGGTTTTGTGAGAAGGGGGAGCTGCCTTCCCTCCCTCTCTGTGCTTTGAAGGAGGATCCTGGAAAACGATCTGTTTTCTTTTCCTTCTTCGCCTACAAATGACCCCTGCTTTTGGGGGGTCTGTCTCCTGTCCCCTGCTTGTCTGTCTCACAGTTTCCACGGGGCGCCCCCAGAACACATGGCTCTGTTTGGAGCACCCCTAAACCCTCCTGGAAGAAAATGTCCCAGCCTGGCTTTGTCTTCTTTTCCTGGTTGAGTCAATGGAGTCTTCTCTGGAAACCTCAAGGTGGGAGGCTTCAGTTCTTGGGTATTTTGCTGGCTCTGGAGACTGTGCAGAGGCTCCAGTCCTGCACACGCGTTCCTGGGGTGAGTCCGCTGAAGACAAGGACGCAAGCCCAGGATTTAGAAGCCTTTCTCATCTTTTTGAAGCGTTTTTCAGCTGAGGATCCTGAGCATGTGCAGCACTCCTAAGAATGTCTACCCAGCTCTAGTCTTGGATTTCTAAGCTTTCTGGGCAGCATTTCTAATCCTGAGCATTGTAATAAATCACGGCAAGAATGACCAAATAAATGACCAAATAAATTGTTTTAATTGAAACGTTGCAACTGTATTTGAACTGAATTCCAAAATGCTAAGGACGAAAATCGAGACCCAAAGGAATCCCTGTCCCAGGAGGGCTCATTGTCTGAAATGTAAAGCAAATCAAATACAAGAACTGTGGGTAGACATGCTTAGGATTGCGGTGGAGGTTCATTCCTTGTATGATGGGTGTCCAAACTTGGCTCTCATATTGCTGAGATGTAGATCTTGTATGATGGGTGTCCAAACTTGGCTCTCATGTTGCTGAGATGTAGATCTTGTGTGATGGGTGTCCAGATGTGGCAATCATGCTGTTGAGGTTTATTCTTGTGTGATGGGTGTCCAGGTTTGGCAATCATGTTGTTGAGGTGCATTTCTTGAGAATCCAGGCTTAGGACATTACATCTTCATATCAGGCCTATGCGCATTTATATATACAGTGGCGCCTCGCATAAAGAACTTAATTCATTCCGGAGGCATGCTCTTTAAGTGAAACGCTCTTTAAGTGAAGCAGACTTTTCCATAGGAAACAATGGCAACTCAGACGATTGGTTCCAGAACCCTAAAAATATTCATATAAAAATATTAACTGTTTATAAAAATGATTACAAAACACAGCAATATAACACAGTACAAAACACTGTAATATACAGTAACGCACAATGCTGCAATAAAGAAAATACTGTCCAGTACTGAACTATACTGTATCTTTGAAAACCCTCCTGGCAGGTGTGAGGGTTACAGAGAGGGGGATGACTTTCACCATTACTTATGGAGTCACTGCTCTCCATTGGCTCAAAGGAATTTGTGTCTTTTTGTGCAACTTGAACATTCCCCAGCTGCTGATGGGGAGCAGCACCAGAACATTGATCAGGCACACCTTCCACACTGCCACACACATACAAACCTGGCTCAGACTGCTCTCCCCAGACTCCCCATGAGTTCCCTGGCCATGGAAGCCTATTCCATGTCTATTTCAAACTTTGCCCTGGGCCTGAGTTAAGTCCCTCAAGCTAGTCCCCTCGTCCCGCCTGTGGGTTCCCTTGCCATGGAAGCCTGTTCCAAACTTCCTCAGAAGTGCTCTTTAAGCAAGACAATGCTTTTTAAGCAAGTAAAAATTTCTGAGAAAATTTTGCTCTTTATACAAAATGCTTTTTATTCAAGACGCTCTTTATTCAAGGTACCACTGAACCTAGAGAGGACATGATGGCTTCATATGATGCCTGAATGCATTTATAAATATATATTAAAAAATTTTAAACAACTGTGCGTAATGTCTTGAAGACTAAAGCATAATTTTTCATTTATGAAATTTTTTCAACTCATTTTCATAATTTATAAGTTATGCTGGATGGTGTTAATGCAGGTCTCTGGCTTTGTGCAAAACAGGAACAGTCTAAGCCACAGGCAGCAGCTCCTGCAGCCGCAAAGCCCTCTGGAGCCTGCGCTGATTATGTCGGCAAGGGGATTCCGGATTCCCTCCACCCCAAGACTCCCTCTGTTGATGCCACTCTCTAAGCCTCCTGCTGGGATCCTCCTTCCCACCAACCCCGTCAACTAACAATGGGAAGGTGAGCTGAATAAGCAGAAAGACACCTGCATTTCAATAGTATGAGGGTCTCAACAGGGCAAGTAATGGCTGGCACTCAAGGTATGCAACAGACACCTCTCTGAATGAATGAATGAATGAATGAATGAATGAATGAATGACAGACAGACAGACAGACAGACGGGGACCTAACCTCTGGACTGGCTAAAGATGTGGACACATCATCTGGCCCATTTCTTTAGGATCTTTAGGCGCTTTACAAATCCCCCTCTGACTCTTAAAATGCTGTTCTGGCACAGAAAATGTTCCTGAGTTGCAAATATCTTCCCCAGGAAAAACACCAATTGCACCAATCTGGCTGGGTAAGCAAACCCTGGTTTGCGTCACTGAGTCACACGTGTGAACTTTCCAGGCTTTGTGATGCCTGCTGATCCCATCAAAGGAGAGGAAGGGGAGGCGTCACGTTAAGGGGGTCTTACCAAGATCCTGAAGTGAATTGCAAACCAGTAATTAACAGAGGGGTGTAGTGGCTCAGGTGGTGAAGACACTGCGCCTATCAACCAGCAGGCTCAAGACCCGCAGCCTACAAGGTGGTGTGAGCTCCTGTCCTTAGCCCAGCTCCTGCCAGCCCAGCAGTTTGAAAGCATGCAAATGAAAGTGGATAAATAGGTGCTACTTTGGTGGGAAAGGAACAGCGTTCCACACTAGGGTTGCCACAAGTCCCAGAAAACAGGGACAATCCCGATTTGGGGTGATTGTTTTCACATACAGTGGTGCCTCACGTAAAGAACGCCTCACATAAAGTATGTTTCATGTAACAAACAAAAATTTCTCTACGATTCTGCTTCATGTAACAAACTGTGCTTCATGTAAAGAACACATTCGTTGGCAGTTGGGGCAGATGCGCTGGCCGGCAGCCTGTTTCAAAAGTGTCAGGGCTGCCTGGCGCACCTGCCCATAGGGAAAGCAACACTTCCATGCTGTTCCTCCTGTGGCCAGAGGGAGAGGAGAGCATGGAGAAGAGGAAGCAGCTCAGGGCTGGCCAGGAGGGAGCAGGGGAAAGAAAGGCTCCGGAGGAAGAGAAGGAGAAAGTGGGGAGATACACTGAAGGTGTCTTGGATTGCAGCCTCCTAACCATGTCCACCCAGAAGTAAGCCCCATTGTGTTAAATGGGGCTTACTCCCAGGAAAGTGTCTTTAGGACTGCAGCCTAAGTAGACTTCATAAGATCATGCACATTGAATGCATGTTTTGAATTCAATCCCAGTATTCTGTCATTTTACATCCAGTTAATATTTTGATATGAATATTTTGGGGGTTGGGGAACCAATCGTCTGAGTTTCCATTATTTCTTATGGGAAAATCCCCTTCACATAAAGAATATTTCACGTAACAAGCATGCCTCCGGAATGAATTAAATTTGTTACGTGAGGCATCACTGTACTAGCAAAAGGGAGAGAGGGTCCCTCTCCGATTTTGTGGAAGAGAATTCTGGCAAGCTTCCCTTCCCCTTAATGGCTCATTTCCCATTAAGAGGCAACCCCGTTATGAGCAGCTCACACACGGAAACTTTTTCTCCGCAGCTGTTCCTTCTGTTGCTTCTAGAATTTGTTCTCACCGAGATGCGGCCTCCTTTGTGACGGAGGGACGTGTTCTGCTGGAGGAAGGCGTGACTGCGAAGCAGCACCGAGAGGAAGGACTGCAGCGTGCAAATCTCTTCTGGGATATATTGTGGGCTTAAGGGAAGAAATGGTTCTCCTCGAGGACTGATAAATCCCACAGAACAATCCCCCATGAATAAAGACGCTGTCATTTATAATGTGTTTTGGGCTCAGAAATAGATTCCAGCTTATTCTCTGAGGACCGTTTGGTTGGTGCATTTTTTCTCCCAGCAACACTGTGACTTTTTAGGCTGCTGGTTACAGAAATACAAAGCAGAAAAAACACCATTAAACCCCATTCTGCACACTCTGCTCTGGCCCCGTCCATACATTTGAGGACAGCTCAGTCCTAGGCATATCTACTCAGAAGGAAGTTTCATTGGACTCAATGAAGCTTACATGGAAACTGCCTGGGATTGTAGCCTCAGTGACACTGTTTCTTTGCTGGAGTCCCAACACACCTGCTGCCTTCCACATACAAGCTGCATGATCTGGTGACCTGGAAGAAGCCCACAGAGAGGCCGTGTGAACCATGGTCTCCTTGGTACAAACTGTTCCCTTTTGGAGAGGAAAGACTAAAGGCTCCAGTGCTGCTCCGGAGCCCACACCATGGCTTCTGACCTGCCTTGGGCTGAAAGCTGATGCTTTGGGGAGCCCCCTTCTTTCTCCTTTTGGACGTGTGACGAGGACAAGGTGTGAGCCTCCACTTCACGGGGACCTGGAGTTCAGTCTCAGGGAAGGCACCAGAGAAAAGCAAACTTCCTGCACTTTTCTTTGAATCAGAAAACAAACCAGTCTTGCAACACCATCACCCTGCGTTTGAGCGTCTCCTTAAGTGATGCCTCGGAATATGCCAAATGGCGAGCAGCTGGTCTGACAGATCAAGTGCAGAACCACAGTCGAAGCACTGATCTGTGGCAGACACCGTTGTTGCTCCCGGCACTCAAAGCAGTGGGGGGGGGGGTGGCTGCAGTCCCAGGTGGCTGCTGTCGGAAGGGAGGCACACGGCTGCTTTTGCAGCATTTGCAGGAGCCGCATTCTGAAGACGCTTCTGTGGCGATGAGGCTGCATCCTTGGCATCTTTGCGGTAGCCAAGAGCAGCTCCGGCCAGAAGGTTGGAGTGTCTCTTCCTTGGCCTGTTCCGGTGAGGGTTATCAAGCATCATCTGCACTTCCAGACGGCTTAACTCCCTAAAGCAAAAAGATGATCAGGAGATAAGAGGTCTGTACCTGATGCATAAAGTTGCCACGGGATGTTTCTAAAGATCAGGAGTCTGAGCCGTCACCCTGCCTGAGAAAGCTAAGCAGGGCCAGCCCAGGTCTGACCTTGGGTGGGAGACCAGAAGCCACTGGCTAGAGACAGAGGAATAGGGACTGGCAACGAATGGGTAATATCCTGAGAACCAGCCTGAGGAGCGTCATGCAGCCACCAGTGGAAGCTGGGAAAGTGCAAGATGCGGGCAGCTGTGACTGTGCCAGGAAGGGAAATGCCTGGAGCAGTGGAGGGACCTATGAGTTTCTTTCATAGTACAGACTGGCAAAAACCTCTTTGGAGAAATGGGGTTTATGGTGCTTTGCAGTGCCTACATTGGGCTGCATTCCCTGAATGTGAATCCTGGCAGCCCGGCCATCAATAGGACTGGCCCATCAGTTCAACCTGCAAAAAATGCTGACAACATCGGCACTTCCTTTCAGAGTTGCACCTGCAAAATCACCTTAAAAAACTCTGTAAACCCCCAACCCCAGGAAAGGTAAGTGGGTCCCAGGAAAGGGCGCAGGACCTCCACTCACCAAGCACAGCCTCTGCTGTGCAGCTGCTGCACTGGCACTGCCAAGCACCTCAGCCGGCCTGTGACTTTGGATGCCATGATGCAGCACCCCAGGGCCAGCAGGGAACCTCTGCACCCTCCTGTTATGGTCCCGCCTGGACAACATCAAGTGTGGACACTTTCCACTCCCAAACTGTTAAAATGGAAGAAAAACAGATGGGACGGGCAGAGGCTGGAAGGGGCAGCCAAGCAGGATAAGGCTGATGCATGATTGTTCTGGAAATCCACCAGAATTGGACTCAGAACTCCAACTCGGGATATTCGGTGTGGTCTCCAAGCTACGTTGTTGCAGCAAAAGAGAGCCTTTCGAGTGGAAACCTGGCTGTTTGTGGAGACCTGGCTGTTTCCTTCCCTGCGGTGAGGCTTAGCTCTGTCTTTACAAGCCTGGGACACGTCTGTTGCGCTCACCTTGCTGCGGCCCTCCACATGCTGCAGCCTGTTTTACTGGGCACTTGCCTGGCAGCTGCTGCGTCAACCAGATAACTGTTTGAGAACAAAATAATATTTCGGAGAGGCTCCCGTGAAGACCCCCTTTTCAGGTGCAAGCATCCGTCTCCGAGTGGCAGCGACTTGTTTCTTCTCCTGGAGGGAGGGTTCACTGACAGGTCACAACATCCCTGCCAAGATCAGCGTCACTGCACAATTGCGCATCAGGGTGACGAGGGGCTGCAGTGGCCCTCCGGGCTGTGAGCTTCTGTCGCCCTCCTGTCTGCCACTGCTTTCTTCTAACGCGTGGAGACTGCAGTGTAGCTGGGGCTGCCATCATTCTCTTCCACAAAATTGGGACAGGACCCTCTGTCCAATTTGCCAGTATGTGAACATAATCCCCCCCCCAATTGGGATTTTCTGGGACATATGGCACCCTGAAGTCTAGCATTTCTGCAACTGATCCGCTTGGTTGGCCGTGACCCTCATCCTGTCATGGGGGGTACCAGGATGAGGGAAACCAGAGCGGATGCACAAGCATCCTGACCTGAAGAGGTCTCCATGACTGCCCCCCTCTGCAGGATGTAGCACACACCCCATTGGCACAGCTGCATCAGAGCTGGAGGGGCTTGGACCCTTAGAAGGCCATCACATCAGACAGACTGATGACTATTTTCAGCAGCAAGGTTTCTGGTTCGTGGTGAGCAGGACCCCTTTCTGCGCATCACTGAACAAGTACACTGAGGATTGGGGGGGATCCTGGGAAGGCCAGTCTGAGTTGCTATTGAATGAATGTGCCTTATGGCCAACATGCAGAGACACACATGATATGACTGCTCCATCCTGATGCTCAGATCACTGTCATCACTTGGCTCATGGTCACACCAAGGCAAGGGCAGTCGTGTGACCCATCAGGTGCGTCACTGCCAGAAGGTTGTCCGTGTGTTGGCAGCAGATATGCTTTTCTCCCACCTCCAGACTACGCACTATTGGTTTCTGGCTGCATTAATATAAGTCACAGATGTATCTCTATTGACTCAGGCCACACGTCCCAGGTGACCACCCAAAGTACAAGGACTGACTGGTTGGTTTATCCAAAAGAGAGTCTTATCTTTGTCCAACGTCCTCCAAATATTGCCAGTGCAGAGAGGCTGTAATATTCACTTCATTGGTGGTCCATGGATTAAAAGCAAGGTTACTGCAGAGCAGTATTAACATATATTAACAAATGTCACTGGTAGATGGAGGTTGTGTGTTTTGGCTTCAGCATGTCCACCGGCCAGCTTGGAAGGTTCTCCTTGAGCAAGTTGATGCAGTCAACACTTGGTCCTCAGTGGCAGCCCACCCTCAGCAGCAGTGCGCAGCGGCAGGGAGGAGGAAACCAAACCAAAGCTATGCTTGTCTGCTTATGTCCAACTCCCAACTGATGCTGGGGCCCCCTCTGGCTTTCTCCCTCTTATGCACCTTCCTTCCTCCAGGCTGCTCTGTTCATGGGAGGAAGCGGATCCAGAGCTCCAGGGAAGGGACGAGGCATCCCTAGCAGTGATAGGGAGCTTCACCCCAAATGCCACCCTTGCATTCACCTAAGCCCATTCCATTCCCAAGGCCTGCATATCTGATAGGAAATGGGTGCTGGTGGGTCCTTCCAGCCAATTTGAGGAATTCAGTTATTGCGTAGCCCGCTTGAGAATTTAAGCAAATGGTGTGATTTCCGTCAACTGCAGTTGTTTCAAGTGATGTGCAAATCCCTTTGGAAATGTGACAACGGGGGCAACGTGAGTGTGTCTTGCAAATAATCCTGTGATTTCACTGGCCACGTCTCTTCAAGAAAAGTCGTTCACAAAGTAGTTTACAGAGTAAAACCAAACCAAAGCAAATTAGGATCGGAGGTTGAGTCTTGCCACTCTCCAATGAAATGCTCAGTGCGGCTGAATGCAGAGGTGCCCAGCTCAGGAAAGAACAATTCAGCAGATCAAGGAAGGCATTTCAAAAACTCCATCCACTTGCTTTTTAAAGAAAAATCACATCAAATAAGGAGGGACTTCTGGGAGTTCTGCAGGGCACTAATATGGAAAGATGGCTTCTGGGGGAAAACTGTGTGTATCTCTGTGGGTCTTGAATGGCTTCACCAAATCACACAAATTAGCCCAATAACACTTGGTGGAAAGAAAAACAGAAGGACTGCAATTCCACAGTCACTTCTCCAAAATGCACCTGCCAGTTTACCAGCAAAAGTTCTTGTTCATGATGCATAATCAGGTTATTCAATAATAACAGGGTTAAATAGAATGGAAAAGGTGCCTATTTATGTGATAACAAAAAAGAGTGATAACTGCTCTGATTCCCACAGCTTCCTTCCTTCCTTCCTTCCTTCCTTCCTTCCTTCCTTCCTTCCTTCCTTCCTTCCTTCCTTCCCTCCCTCCCTCCCTTCCTCTCTCTCTCTCTCTCTCTCTCTCTCTCTCTCTCTCTCTTTCTTTCTGAAGGGCCCATAACACGGAACACCTTGCTTCCAGTAATGCCATGGAGGTCAGGTGAAGCCCTCCAGTTTGGGTCCAGCACCACACTCAGTCACGTCCATGGGTGCCGAAGCTACAGCCCCCTCTCTACTTTCAGCGGCTTTGTTTTCTGCACTGTTTTTAACTGTGATTTTGTTCTGTTATTTTCTTGTAACGGCCAATTGTTTTTGCAAATTAAGGGCTATGAATTTTTCTGCCATTGATCTCCTCCAACTCACTCCGAATGAAGTTCTGTCGGCCGATTCCTGGGAAAGCAGTTCACGCTCCGTGCTTTATAATGGCCCCTTTTAATTGCAGCTCCGGCTCTTGGGGATCCTGCAGTACAACTGAATTATCCAGAATCAGCTTGTCACTACCCCAAACTCCCAATTAAAGCTGATAGATCTAAAACGCAGAAGTCACAAGCCCGCTTTTGAACACCCGGACAGAAAATCCCTCAAAGAGAGAGTGTTGAGAGACATTTATGACAAAGAATTTAAAGAGCAACAGCGAGAAGCAATAAAAGTGCCAGATCTAGAAAATATTCCACCAGCCTTGAGTCTGGGCCGGCTCCAGCCAGCATTCATCCTAGAAGGGGGTTTATTTGGAATTTGGATTTCAGTGGCCCCATGCTGTGCTGCCCAGTCCAAGTTGGTCTTCCTCTTTGCTCCCTCTGGGCCTCTTTGCTCCTGCCTCCACCTCTTCCTCCTCCTCAGTTGTTTCCCCTCCCCTCCAACAGCCTTCTTGAGAAGCCAAGTCTCCTCCAGGTCTGGGCAGCATCTAAGTGAGGGCTCAGCTCCAGAAGATAAAGGGGAGACAGCCAGAGTCAGCATCCCGGAGAGCCTCCTGCATAGAGCCTCCATCTTCACAGAAGAAATGCTCACTGGAGAGGGTTTTCCCCACCTTTTGGGGCTTTAGGGCTTCTTGCTCTACTGTGCATCTTAAGCCACCATTTCCTTTCCAAACTGAGAGTTGGGAATTCTGCCCGTTCACTCATTCTCCGGCCACCTCCTGGTCCATTTTGTTCAACGGCTGGTAAATACATTCAAAAGCTGCCGTTCCGCCTCCAGCAGGGAAACGTTATTTACTCCTGAACAAGATAACTGGGGGTGACTTGAATCATGCCTGGGACGTGATGCGGAGATGAGATGCAGGAGGACAAACAGCTGCCTCTTCTGTTAGTGTTGACTGAATAAGATTCCACATATGGGGCTGGTGGTGCCCCTGGAGAAACGAGGGCACATGTCCTGCTTGGTGCTGTGACTTTTCTGAGGGCTGAGCTGATGGTTCCCTACCAGCCATGACCAGTCTTAGCTGCATCTTAGCTTGGTCTTAGCTGCATGTCCATGAAAATGCACTTGGTGCCCTTTCCCTGCTCCTTTCTCTTCTCCAGCCTTTCTGGTTTGCGGCTCTGGTGGTGGAAGCGCCTGCTGCTGAAGTAACCTGCTTCCATTCAGAAACTTCTCCCTGCCTGTGAAAACGTAGCATGCGCTGGAGGGAATGAGGCTGGATGTTCTCCCTGAGGTTCTGGCTGCCAGGGGCAGTTGTGTATGTGTGGCCAGAGAGGGGAGAACCAGTGCCTTTGCGCCTCCAGACCAGGGCTTGGGCCAGGCCAGTCAAGACGGCACATTGCAGACCTCAAACCCCGTGGCTGAGGCTGCAGGCAGACACACACAGGTCTACCTGGGAGAGAGCACACCATCTGGTGGAGGAGCAGCAACCAGCCTCGGAGGATGTCCCGTGAGTGGGGAGATGGCCGTCTTGTGATATATTGTGTGGTTGTGCATGCAAAGTACCACAGAGCCTCAGAAGCTGCCAGGGGCAGATTGCTTGACCATCTTCAACAATCCCAGGGCACAATGCTAACCAGTTTAGGCCAGCACAACGTGCTCATCTCCCTGTTCCTGTGATGGTGTGGGGAGGCCGGAGCATGTCTGTGCAGTGGCCCAACCCCCAGGAGTGGCACTGAAGTGCCTGCAGCACTTTTATGACACTCCCAGCCCAGCCAGTTCTTGTGCCAGGACTCATGCCAGCCTGACCGGGGGTTAGGATTGCACTGTCGGAGGCTCAACATTTGTCTTGAATGACGCAGACGACAGTCTCTTCTGTCCTTGAGCAAAGGACTCCCCCCCCCCCCAAGCAGTCTTTCTCCCCAGGCAGCCACAGCTGGGATGTGCCATGTTTACAGTGAGAACATTTCCTTCAATTACTCTTACAACATTTACTGTTATAATAGAACAATAATGTTCAAACGGTTTGAACGTCCACCCACTGCTGGCCAACAGGGAGCAATGTAAATGGCTTGCGCCTTCGGGAGCGTCCTTGCAGCTCCTCCCTCCCCGACACTCAAACAGAGAGCAGGTTGTATCATCTTTGAACAGGAAAAGTACCATTTATCCAACTTTTGAGCCGAGCTGATAAAACATTAATTTGCCCAGCAACATGGTGAGCTGATTAATGGGGAAAGAGTTGGCTGGTTATAATGTGTCTCTGCCGATAAGGATGAAATGTTGGAGTCGTTGTCGTCTCCGTTTCATTCTCCGGCGATGTACGTATTTGCGGTGATTTTGCACTGCAAGTTCCATTCACTCCTTTCATTTTGTGAGGAATGGAACTTGCAAGTTGTTATCGTCTCCATTTCTTCTCAATAGTGGTGGAAATGGAAGATCTGTGGGATAAAACGTGGCCGACACGTGGCCTTTGCTTTCCTGACATAGCCTGACTTGGGGAATAAGGTTGCTTCTAAGCTTCTGAGCCTGCTCTGTATTTCCCGTGGAACGCATCACTTGAGCATGCAAACAAAAAGCCACTTTGGCAACCAAAACAGAAACCCCTTTGAGATCCATTCCTGCAAGCCGACATCCAGCACGGCAGGCTGTCCACTGTGGGTGACGCCAAACTGTTTCCCTGTTAACTGTTGGAAATCTTGCTCCACCTGGAAGGGCTCAAGTATTGCAGGAACATAGTTTTCTAGACAACCGTCAAATACTCGCTAATACACGGAGAGTGTGAAGTTGGGTGTAAACCATTTATTTTCACTATCAAATTAGAAATGAGAATTGCTCTGATCAGACTGTGATGTGGAACTCTGTGTGTCAGAGAGACGGCGCTTCAACCTCTTTAGACCAAACACTGCAGACTGCCATTCTTCTTGTTATTGTATTAGTGTCTCCCCCATTTCTTGATTGGTGTTATTCCATGTCAGAGCACACATTCCCTGGAGTGTGGATGTGACTTCATTGTGGCCGTTTCCCTGGTGAATTGGTGCGGTTTTGCTGCGGCCACTTGCAGTGTGGTCAGTCACCTGCTTCCTCCTCTTTTCCCCTGACCATCATTGGAGATCTTTTCCACTTGCTTCTGGACAGTCAGAAATATAAGCTGTAAACCTTAGCAAGAAAATCTTTCTCCCTGATCAAAATGGGGAAAAATGGGCTGCCGTTCCTAAGAAAATGCCCTACGCAGATTTGTAGGATGCAAACAGAAGGGGCTTTATAAGAATGCCTGTGGGCCAGTGTGGACTCCAACAGAGGCTCATTGGTGACTGGAGCTGCCTGGAGGATCCCCGAGGGCTGCAAATGACCCATGCACTGACATTTGGGGACACACATCATCTTGCCCTAGCGAAAGCCCAGCCACGGCAATAGGGTCTGCACCAGTTGAATTGTTGGTGTGAGCCTGAGTGGGCCCGAGTCCCTGGATCACACTCCAGAATGGATTATAGGCAGTGGTGGGCACCAGCAGGTTCGCACCTACTCTATAGAACCGGTTGTTAACAAGAGAGAGGACATATAAAGTTTAAAAATAGCCATTTAAAAGTGGCTGCCAGATGGGCAGAGAACCGGTTCTTAATTTCTTTGCAGCCCATCACTGATTATAGGGTATTGTATATTCAAAGCCCACCTGTCTTGGGCCTGATCAGCTCCACTCCCTGCCTTTTCCCCACTCTGGCTGATGAAGACGGGGATGACCTAATGGAGACATATCCACAGGGTAATTGTGACTCCCCCCTGCAGTGGAATTGCTTCCCCAGTGTGGAAGATCTAGTTAGGACAGGGCTGCGAGTTTTCATTTAGCCCTTGAGGATCCATTATTCTGGAAACTGCCTTGAGGTCAATGTATGGAAACAATAACACAGGAGCAGGAATGTTACATACATCAGTCCCAACATGACATACACAGCAGGGTGCAAGAGAACGGAACACCTTCCTGCAAAGCAGCATTTGAGGGACATTTGGAGAGGAGCCATCTCAATCTGCCTTTCCTTTTGCAGCAATACGCCGGATATGCCAAGTAGGTGGCCTGGATTTGTGCTTTGCAACCCGGCAGAAAGAGAGACCATCTTTCCTTCAGCCTGCACTGACCCTGGACCTGTCAGGTTCACAGCACGAGGGGGGCAGAGTCTGGTTTTTTAAAACCAAGGAGCACACAGGAATACGGTGGTCTTCTTCCTGCTGCCTCACTCTGAGCCCCGTTCTAATACCCGAGGATTCCAGGTCACTCTGTTGGCAGGTATTGATCTGGCCTCAATCAATGGTTGTCAGAGGCAATTCAGCTGAGACACGAAGTCCACAATTGGTTTTAAATGACACACCTATTAATATCAGGAGTCCCTGATGGGGTCCAGCTCAAGAGGAGTTGCGAATGGATCACACCAGCCAGAGTCCAGTTCAGAGGAGGGATGGCAAGACCTGGACCACGGAGTTTCAGTCCAAAGAAAAGCCAAATAGGGGCTTATTTGGAGAGTTTCAACTGACTCAGCAACATGTAGAATCCATTCCTGCCTCCATCCATCACCCAATTCACTCCCCCTCCCAATTAATCCGTTTTTGCCACCGCTCTCCGTCTTCTGCCGCTTGCAAGAAAATAGACTGTCATGCACTGAAACTTCTGCTCCTTCTTCTTGGGGACCCTTGTGGAGCATTTCTGCTGAACAACATTCCCACTCCCATTTTTATTCTGCAGTTCTGCACTCCAGGCATAACACCAGATGCTACAAGACATGCAGACCCCCAGCCGTATCATCATTTGAGGGGGGTCAGGTGCAAGTACGGAAAGTCCTCCCTTCAAGTCAGAAAGGGCTGCGTTAGGTGGAAAGTCTTATATTGAAACCAATTTTACTGCTGGTGGCTGTAATAACTCCTCACAGCTGACAGGCTCACCTTGTTGCACTGCAAAGTCCCTTGCAACCCACAAAGCATTCTGGGGCACAACCAGGTCAAAGAAGTGGGTTGCGGGTCCAACACAACCTGCTGGAAGACCAAGCCCACTTTCAGCAGGCCATTGCTCGGTATTATTCCGTGGGTTTTCTGGCCATATGTATTCAACGGCATCCTCAGAGGCAAAAAGGCAGAAGGAATATAAACAGCCCCAAAGAGGAACCTGGAGAGCTATAGGGCAGGCATCATCTTAAATAATCCCAGCTGCTTGTGGAGCAGAAATTTCCCCCAATGGGTCTGAATTCTCAGCTGATCAACCCGGATGCAGGCTGGAGATTTGCAGGAGCAGCAGCAGATGCGTGGAAGGAGGTTCACGGGTTCCAGAGGGGGGTGGATTCCAGCCTGGTTTGCATCCTGCGCTGGATGTTGAAGAGTCCAGTGATATCACTTCCCAAAGAAAAGGTTCAACACTTTCTGAATCTGAGGAGGTCTGAGCAGAGCACAACTTACCGTCCTTCCTTCCAACTGCCCAATAGGACCAGCCTGCCCGGCTACTGACCAGTCCATTCCAGCCATCGAGTGTCTTGTCCAGAGTGCTGTGTCGGTTTGTCTGGTCCACCTTCACTCCCCACAATGATCCGCTCAGGTTAGCGCTTGGATCGTGTTGTGAATACTGACAGGCTCAGGGTTTGGCTAGTGAGGTTCTTGGCTTCTTGTTCTCAGTTGTGGGGGGCCTTTCCGGGTGATGATGGATCCAAGGAAGCATCTTTTTGGAGGGCACTCATGCTGACTTTCCCCTTTTATGGAAAGGGGAAAAATGAAGACTGAATCAAAGGTGTGTTCACTGGAAGAAAAATGGCAGCAGCTCAAAATGGGTTTACCCTGACTCACACTGGACATGAACTGGAAACAGACCAGGGCACCCAGTAGGACCATTCAGGCTGCTGAAACTGCTGCATTCAGGTCTCTTGGCTGGGAGGAGGTCCAGAAAGGCCGTGTGCCTGGAAATCCCTGGCACCTGCCCTGCCCTTTCCCAAAGAATGCCTGTGAGCAAAGCAGGATTTTCTCTGGCTCCGGAGATGCTTGAAGGCTCAGGGACTGGGATCTTGCTCTCTGTCTCCCTGGCCAGGAATGCAGTTTTTCTGCTCCCCCTCAGATGTGATGTTGCCGGCCTGGTCCTCTGGAGGGGAACTTGACCTTTCTAATATTCACCTTCTCCTGAGCACGTTGGAGCAGCATGGCTCTCCCCCTGGAAATGTCAAAGGTTGCCTGCCTGCTCTGCAGAGATCCGTCAAGATCTGTGGAAGGAGGAGGAGGAGGAGGAAGAGAGGGAGTTCTAGGGAGGCCTCAAACTGGAAGTGAGACCCCACACTTGTGACCCATGAGAAGGTGGCATCTGGGAGTTTGTGGCTAAACCACACAAGCTATGGCCAGTTGGACAAACTGGAAGCAAAGAGGAATAAGGGAATCCTATCGCTCAGATAGAAAAAGGGGCAAGGCAGCTCCACTTCTGAAGGCCTCGCAAAATGGTGGTCACTTCAAGGGACCTGCAGAGGACAGCAAAAGCAGCTCCAGATGCCCCCCACCCAGGCCCAGGACATCATTCAGGCCTCCTTTCCTTTTCCCTGCGGCATGTGCTAAAGGTGACCCATGGGGACTGTGGCTGAAGAGCACGTTGCCAGCAGCGAATGCAACATGGAAAAGAGCTGGAGAAGGTGCTGCTTGACACATCCTTTAAATAAGCTCCACAAATGACACCCACATGGAGGGGTCTCCACTGAGCAATTGCTGCTGTTGCTGCAGTGCTGGCACTCTCCAGATGCTCGATTCTCGAGTGATCCTCAAGTGCGCTCCCTGAATGCCAGGAGGGGTCCAGAGAGCGAGGGGCTCTGACAATCAGCCCAGCCAGCTCTCTTGACTGCCATCCAGTTTGGCTCCGTTTCCGTGAACGAAGCAGGCCCCTGAGATCAGTGCTTGTTTGTGTCGGTGGCGCAGCCTGTCAGTGCCAGGGGAGCCAGATGGGGACCAACTTGTGCCCCCCCAGTTGGGGGAATTCAAGAGAAGGAATCAGATCAGATATGTCATCTCTGTCCCAAACTCCTCCTCTGCCCATTGATGCAGCTGTGCCTAAAAGGCACCTGCTGTGTATAGTGGGGAGGGCTGGAAAAGGGGGTCCCTGTGCTCCTCTGTAAGCCTCTCCACTGCAATGGATCCCCCACAGCCCTGCACCAATTCTTGAGCTCCTTCTTTGGTGCCAGTATGAGGAGAGGAAGGGAGTGAAAATGAGGGCAATCCAGCATGTGCCATCCAAATGAGTCCATCCTCCCCTTGAGTGCCCCCTTCGTCCCCTTCTCCATCCATTTCACCCCCTCCCCTGCTCAGCAGCCACCCTATGACCCCCTTTTTGCCTTCTGAGGGTCTCCATCTGGCCTCCCCAAATCACAGCAAAGGAGGAGCTGAAAGGCAGCGTAAGGCTGTTGACCTCCTTCTCATGCTCATACAGCGAGGAGAGCGTCCACGCTGCGCTTCCCCATTGCCAGAGATTATTTTTTGACTTGTGAAGAACAAGCTGTTAATGTGCACCATGTTTGTCACAGCTGAGGAATTTGATAGTGGAGCTCAAACACTAGTGGAACATGCTAGATTGATCTTTATTGCAGGAAGGCTGTGTGTGTTTCATGGGCCGTGGGTGGCACAAGCGGTTAAGACACTGTGCCTGTTAACCAGCAGGCCAGGGTTTGAGACCCGGGTCGGCCCCACGAGACAGGGTGAGCTCCTGTCCTTAGCCCAGCTCTGCGACGCAGCTGGATCCAATTGTATCTGCCTTTCCATTGGACTAATTCAGTGGTGTGGAGAGGGGGGATTTTCTGCCTGGATAACAGCCTATCTTCCATATCAATCTCACCCAGACCTTTGTGCTTTACATGCGGTGTATGCAGCACCAAGCACGATACCATAGTTTCTCAAGACTGATGGATGCCTGCTTGCTGTGAGTGTCTCAGGGCTGGACATTAGCTGTGCAGGCAGGACCTGATCGGTGATATCATCCGGGGTGGACAAACATTTGGCAGGAGGGCCACATCCACTTTCTGACACTGAAAAAACCCATTTCCATTTCATATTTGAATAAATTGACATAAATGAATAGGTCAGAGACAAGACTCTCTAGCGTAATCCCCAGTAAATCCATGTGGGCTGCAAACAGGGCTCAGATCCAGCAGTTATGCTTTGTTCCCTGAGGAGCCAGGAGCGACCCCATCCTTGAGCTTGCATGTTAAACAGAGGAAACTACAGACAGCAACTGAATATGATGGGAAAGTCAGGCATGCGCTCAATACACATGTGCATCCAAAGCTGTGCCAGTTTGCTCAGCAAGGAAGCCCTGCAACTGGTGCCCAAAGGGGCTGGAGGGTGCACAGAAGTACAGCCTGGCCTGAGTGGGGATGCCACCCAGACCGTGCCAACCCGGGTATCCCCCCTGCCATGGCACAAGTCACTCTTGGCTTTCTTTTTCTCAGACGTAATATCATTACTCAAGGAGTCACAATTAGATGGAAGTCTCATTTAAATCAGAGTAAATTGCTGTGGCTTAAAACCACTTTCTAGGGAGATTTGACCCTTGAGATTTCTGCCACTCACTGGCTTTATTGTAGAAACACTCGGCAGACCCTGCTCTGCTCACTCCCGCCTGGAAAGCAATTCCCTGTAATGACTTGGGCGAGCAGGGAAGGGACGCTGGGGGTGCTTGTTAGAGATTCTAATCAGCAGGAAACTGATTGTTTCTGGCTTGAAATGTTTTAAAAGCTAGAGAGAGAGAGAGAGAGAGAGAGAGAGAGAGAGAGAGAGAGAGAGAGAATTTATTCCATCTTGTCCTTTGAAATATATTTTTGATATTGAGAGACAAATACTGCAATTTAAAATGGTTTTGCACTTTCTTGTTGCCCCACACTTTGGCCGTGCAAGGCGGTGAGAGCGTTGGCATGTGAGGAGGCAGATTTAAGGAATCCATGCCCCTGGGTAGGAGAAGAGGAAAGGAAGAGCCTGGCCCCGAGGAACTTGCAGTCAACCACTGGACAGTGAGAAGAGAGGAGAGCAGTGAGTTTCAGCCTTGTTATCTCACCACACACTGACAAGGTGCTCAGATTGCGGAGTCACAACATCAGCCTGACACCTCCGCACACTGTACCGCCTGCGGGTCTTACATGCCCAATGCCCATGGCACACCTGTAGACCATTCGTGCCACAGCCCCGTGGTTGAAAATAGCTGGAGTAGAGAGATGAGATGGAACTGGAGGAGGAGGGAGGGGGGAAATTCAGCTACCCCCGCACAGTTCTGGGTGATCGAGTTCTTCCCTTGTGGTCTGATTTCAATTACGTGACTGAGTAAGAGGACAGGAGAAGGTTTTATTTCTCTGGAGCTCCCATCTCTCTGGCTGTGCTGCACCCACAGCCCTGGCTTGGCTTCAGCCCTCTCTGAACTGCCGTGTGAGTTGCATGGAAGGGATCAAAGGAATCACCTCCTTCAGCGCCGGCAATCCACCTTCAGTGCTTTGACACAGATAAGGATTACTGCACACTCAGTCCAAAGATGTCTCTCTCCGGCATCCTACCCCAAACTGGCTTCACAGAGCAAATCCAACATTTTTAAGGGGTTTGGAAAGGGCAGAGGAGTGGATAATCCTTGCTACTTTTTATCCTACTAAAGAAACAGTTTCTTCAGGAAGATACAGTCTTTTTTGAAATTTGTTGGGAAAAAATGCAGAATATGGCTTTTTTTTTTGCTGCAAACCTGGCACTATGTGAAGCTCTCACTAATGGTGCCCACATCCCTGCTCTCTGCCCCACCCTGTCTATTGGATAAGCTGGTATCAGATACAAGAGGATTTCATCAAACTCCCAAGTATGCCAAGCTGGGAGGAGCAGCAAACACAGGAGTAGCCCAACCCTGAGTGACTGCTTTGGGGACTGCTTGGGGACATCACAGGTTACAAGCCATGAGGGGTGTGTAGAGGTGGAGGTAGAAGTGGACAACCTCCAAATGTTAGATGTGTTCTCCCTGGGACAAGCGGTGATGCAGGAAGCTGGACCAGATGGGCCTGTGGCCAGATCCTGTGGAGGCTCTTCTGATGTTCTTCTGACTGTGCCTACCTGGGCTGCCTCAGGAGACTGGCACTTGCTTTAGCCGGTGGAATTGTGCAGGCGCCGTGAGCCTCAGATGTGCCCAACACTAGACCCAGGCAATGTGCCAAAATGGGTCTGTGTGGCTGCAGGGGTGGGGAGAAGCATCGCCTGAGATCCTGGATTTTCCACACTTGGCAATCTGGTGAACTTCAAGGGCTAGCCTGTCCTTTCTGGGGCAGTTAACAAACTGGAATCATGGGCTGTGGGTGGCGCAAGCAGTTAAGACGCTGTGCCTGTTAACCAGCAGGCCAGGGTTCGAGACCCGGGTCGGCCCCACAAAACAGGGTGAGCTCCTGTCCTTAGCCCAGCTCTGCGACGCCAGCTGGATCCAAATGTATGGGCTCTGCCTTTCCACTGGATAATTCAGTGGTGTGGAGAGGGGGATTTGCTGCTTGGGGAACAGCCTATCCTCCATAACAATCCAACCCAGGCTTTTGTGCTTTGCATGCAGCGTATGCAGCGCCAAGCACGATACCAGAGTCTTCCAAGACTGACAGAGGCCTGCACCCTGAAACACACAACCTCCAGTCTCCTGACAGCAGGAGGGCCCAGAGCAGGGAGAAAGTGGTCCAGAGGAAGGGAACGGGAGCCTCACCCAACCTTTCTGCCTGCGGTACATTGAATGGATCGATCAAGAGATTTTCCAGGACTTTATTTCCCATTCAGGAGTGATGCTCTCATTTAGATGCAAAACATTCCCTATTGGCTTTTTGCATTAATAGCTTCATTGATTGATTTTAAAGGGAAAAAATGAATACAAAACAAGGTCAAAGCAGGGGGAAGTTTGGCTGACTGAAGAAGAGGAAGGAAGGAAAGAGTGAGGGAGGGAAGGAAGGAAGGAAGGGGACATTCAGGGCTTGTTTTGACTTATTTTTCTGTGGGTGGCTAGTTTTAGATTCAGCTGCATGCAAAGAAGAGTGATTTGGACAAACTGCCTCTTTCCAGGATTGGAGACGTTACCTGGAAAGGGAGGAACCCAGATGTGCTCCCAGAACTATTACTGCACCGCGTTCATTCTGAACCCCAAAGTACCAGGCAGTGTTACAACAACTTGACCTCCTATTCTGAGATTTTCATCTAGTTCTATGACAAAAGTTTTTACAGGGAAACCCATTTTATAGTCCCAAGTTCTGTTATTCATTTTGTTTTGAAAATGCTTTTGCTGCACATGTTAATTGCTTTTACAGTGCACAAAAGGTGCAAGAAGCAGCACAATTCAAGAGGGCTTTGTTGGTGGGGAGGAAAAGCCACTTTTCTTTGCAGCATAAAGTGTGAGGAACTTGCTTTGTGCAGCTGGAGATGCGCCAGGAGCGACCACAGCGGAGGAGTGCTTTGAGTCTCTGCAGAAAAGAGGGTTTGGGGCGGAGGAACAAATCCCAGGAAGGCCTCGACAGGATTTCCTCTTGGACCGTTTGGCTCAGCTTTGCTTTCTATTGATTTCTTGTTCTCTGTCAGATAAAACCTGCACCTGAAGATTATGGGTAAAATATCACAAGTGGAAACTCAGGCTCAGCACAGGAAAAAACTGTGTCACTTGCTGGGCGCTGGGAAAGGCTGTGAGGGGCACTGCGGCAAAATCCTAGCCAATTTAGGCCAGCGCAGCTCACCTGTCTCCCATTCCCACAATGGCCTGGGGAAGCTGGCACATGCCTGTGCACCGGCCTAAGCTCTGACTGCAGTTTTTTGCCTTGTGCCAGGACTTATGCTGGCCCAACTGGGGATTAGGTTAACCACTCTAGTGGCAGACAGTGAGGAGGAACTCAGGGACCTTTTGATGAAGGTGAAAGAAGAAAGTGCAAAATGTGGCTTAAAACGAAGCCTTAGTTTACCAACATGAGTTTACCAACGGAATATTAGTTTACCAATCAGTCACCAAGGTCTTGGCTTCTGCTCCCCTCAGTTTATGGCAAACAGAAGAGAAGAAATGGGAGTTTTGGCAGAGATCAGAGATGGTGACTCAGCCAAGAAATCAAAAGGCACCTGCTTCTGGGAGGACAGCTGGGACAGGGCTAGACAACTTCGTTAAAGGTTGCGGAGTCCCTTGCCGACAAAGATCCGCCCAGTTACAGCCATGGTTTTTCCTATGGTAATTTATGGCGGTGAGAGCTGGACTATAAAGAAGGCTGATCAGCCAAGCATAGGTGCCTTTGAATGATGTTGCTGGAGGAGACCCTGGAGAGTCTTTGGACTGCAAGGAGATCCAATCAGTCCGTCCTCCAGAAAACCAACCCAGACTGGAAGGACAGAGACTGAAGCAGAAGCTCCAATGCTTTGGCCACATCCTGAGAAGGGAGGACTCCTTAGAAAAGAGCCTGATGCTGGGGAAAACTGAAGGCAAAAGGAGAAGGGGTGGCAGAGGAAGAGGTGATGGGAGAGTGTCACCAAAGCAATGAACATGAATTTGGACAGACTTAGGAAGCTGGTGGAGGAAAGGGGGGCTTGGCGTGCTGCAGTCCAGCATGTCACGAAGGGTTTGGTCTCGATTGAACAACTAAACCAACAACAACTGGGGTTAGGATTGTGCTGCCACTGTTTCACCAGGGAGCCTCCTGTTTGTCATGCCAGGCTTTCCTGAACAGCTTGGCACATCTG
Organism: Cryptoblepharus egeriae; assembly: GCA_030015325.1. NCBI lineage: Eukaryota > Metazoa > Chordata > Lepidosauria > Squamata > Scincidae > Cryptoblepharus > Cryptoblepharus egeriae. The sequence goes on along the minus strand of JAREYC010000008.1, from coordinate 70,946,057 downwards.
CCAAGATAACCGGGCATAAGAACTGGTAGGGCATCAGAACTGGCTGGGCAGGATGCAGTTTGGGGGAGCTCAGCCCTACAAACAGGAGGTTCCCCAAGGAACGGTAAGCACCGTTCACCCTCGGGATGGATTAGGCAGGTGCCAGTTTCCACCTGCAGGCCAAGTCTGGAGAGCCTGCTCTAAACAACACACAAACAGAAACAAGGTTAGGTTAGTGAGACTGGCCAAAGCTGATTCCAGGGCACGAAAATCTCCTGGCCTCCTAATGGGAGCTCTTTGCACCTGCAGAACCACAAGGATGAACTGGGCCACCAGAGCTGGAACAAGCTGGGTGCAGCATTGCCTGGATAGGCACACTTAGTTGGTCCCCCCTGAGCTTCCAGGAATGAGCTCAGGATGAGGGAAGAGAGAATAATCCTTTCTGGGCACTTCATGCATTTTGATGGGTTTTGGTCCTGCTCTCCCTCTTTTCTTTCTTCCAGACTTCAAAGGTCAAATGCTTCAGTTCTTCTCCTGGGGGTTTTGCAGGGAAGAAAAACAAGCAAGTGCCAAAGAATGATGGGCATTGTGTGAAACCACTGAAAACCAGGAAAACCACTGGCTGGCTGGCTGGCTGGCTGGCAGAGGGTGGCTGAGGAGGGCGCACCAGTGCAGGCTCTGAAAGGGGCAGCAGACCGTGGCAGCCTCCCAGCAGCTCTGAAGGACATGGGTTCACTCAGAAATGCTTCTCATAGCAAAGAGAAGGAGGAAGGTCCAAAGGCCACCTCTGTACTGTGTTCCCCACTGGCCACAGTCAAGTTGGGAAGTGCAAGCTTCCCAGGGTTATCTCTGGGGCCTGAGCCAACAGGAAGCATCAGCAGCAGGAGGGATGGAGGTGGTGGCAATAGTAGGGCATTCTCCAGCAGGTGAAAAGCTCCATCACATCAGGTTCTACCATCATCTTCTGATGCACCTTGTCTCAGCTGGACACACAGATAGACCAGCAGTGGGTAGAATTACAAGGGTGGGGAGGGAGCTCTGAGGAAGAGCCCCCCAGATAAGGCCCCACATGGGCCACGAAACGTTCCTCTCTGTAGCCTTGGAGCATTGCAGTCATGAGAGGGAAGGATCAGGAGTCTGGCTCCATTTACGACCTCTGAAGAAGCAGAGCACTGCCCTGTCCCTGCTGTTTCCTATGAGAACTAGCTTTGATATTTGAAATCTCATTGCCTATTAACATTAATAAACTGACAAGAGGGCATCAAGCTCCGTACAGGAAATTAAGGCGCTGAGTTGAAACCCAGATAAGGCCTTGGACAGCCCTTCAGCCCTTCTTCCTCTCTCAAGCAGGGAGGAGGATCTGGACCAGCCCCTTCCACGAGTGCCCAAGAATGAGCACATCAGGATGATGCCAGCCAGTGTCAGCCCAGAGCAGCATCTCAGCCCGTCTGCAGAGATCCAACTTGATGGATCGACACCAAGTCTAGACTTTCTGGTAAGCCAGTTTCCTGGCAGAAAGACATGAAACTCATGGCCAAGTCAGGGGGGCCTGAATGCCAAATCCAAGACTGCTGGAGAACTGAGATGGAACTTTCTGCAGCACTTTGCATGCTATTTAAATGCCTCCCATGTTTCCGCTAACAAGGAAATTGCTTCGACAGCAGCTCGAGTATTAGTCCGATTGGTAGGAGGCCGATAAAAGGCTAGAGGAAAAGCAGGCCTGGTGGAGCTTAAGATTGCCATTCATCCATTCAGACTTCCACTGTTCTTTGTTGAAAAAAGAGGCTTATTGGAACACCACACACTGTGCAAAACTACCGGGAAATCATTTATCGGAGCGTCCTTTTCAAACTGTCATTGAACTGCCTGGATCTGCAGAGTGATAAGCCTGAATGGCAGGCAAGTCTTCCTCCCCCCAGACTTTTTATTGTGGGTCTTTATCTTATCTAGCAGTCGGTTTAAAATCTGATCTGCAGCCCTTCTCTGGTCCTTATCGTTCAAAAGTTCTCCTTAATCCAGCACAGTCTCACCTTCTTCACTGCAAACATTCCCGAGTGTCCGGTTCAGGAGAATGGAGCTCCGCGTTCTGGCCGGGTGGCAGGAGAACGCTGGAGAAGATAAAGAAGGGAGATCTGCAAAGGGGAACTGGCTGCTTGGCACTGGTGGGCTGCAGCAGCAGAAGAGCTCAGCATCCAGCAAAGCTCCAGCACCAGACTAAGCAGAAGACCCCCCAGGCGTCAGGAAGCCCAGTGTGAGGTTCTGGGGTCCATCATCAGGCATGAAGCAATGAAATTGCTTTTCTGAAACTCTCCCAGGACAGAGGAAGCCACGCCAAGCAGGGCTGTTCAGCCTGGACAAGGATTCTTTGTGCCTGGATGCCCTTCCTTGGAGCTCTGGAGAGGAAAAGTGCCAAACAAGAAACTCAGCATTCTGGGTCTGATGTGTCCAGAATGTGCCCAGAATGTGCCCAGAATGTCTGCCATTCTGAGTCTGAGCCACTCTCCACCCCTCTGATGTGGTGCTTCAGTCACCTTCTTCCACATGTGGGTTGGGTCCTGTGCAAAAATCCCTTCTTCCCAAAAGGAGACCCTGAATTAATTCATTGCCTCCGTGCCTTATCATGACAGCAGTGCAGGCATCCTGGTGGCGTCCTGTTGTTTGTCGTTCAAGCGCAGTGACATTCTCAGCCATCCACACCTTGCTGTTCTCCTCTCTGGCCTGCCGCTGAATGCTGTTCCAGACTGTTGTGCTCTGAGCCTCCAGCCTGGTCTGGAGGATCCGTCGGAATAGTGGCCTCTGCAGAAAGACATGACAGTTTTCCATTCTGCTTGGAGGGATCTGACCAGGATGCTGCTCCACATCAAGGAGCACAATAGTTGGGAGCGAAGGAGGGAAACGCAATGAGAATATTTCTGTTCTCGCGGAGAAGCGGCAGGGATTGAAACAGATCAAACACAACTTGGATCTTCAGAGTCAGGATGACCTCAATGCCAGAGCCATGTGCCTTGCAAGCTATATCTGGACAGTGACATGATGCACAGTTTGATGCGAGTTTCATATTGTCTCCTATGTGCGGAGATCAGAGAAGGTCCTAAAGCAGGCAGCCCCAGACCTTCTAGCACCTGAAAGAGTGTGCCAAATTCTATCCCTTTGTGCCAACCTTATTCCTCTCATCACCAGGATTGGAAAGGTCATGGAAGTGCTGGATGAGACTGTGGGAAACCACGCTCTCCTCCTCCTGCTCTTCTCCTCCAACTGATGTCTCAGTTGGCCTTTGTGTGGGGGTGAGGTTTTGATCAGCCAACTTGCACCTGCTGATTGTTGGGTTTTTCCAAGAACACCAGAGCCTGGCATGGGAACGAAGGTGTGCAGGGCCTGGCATGGGAACCAGATTCCTGCGATGCGGCAACGGGCTGTTCCCCCCCCCCCATTGGCAGTTGTCCAGATAGTGGCTGGAAGCCCTGCCACCAACATGAGGACAGGACGGAGGACAGGCCAAGTGAATAGACCAGTTGCTTCAGAACAGGGAAGGGGTACAGGAATTGGTATTTACATAGTGATTTGGCACCAACAGTCTAGGCAGGCCTCCGTCAGTCTTGAAAGACTCTGGTATCGTGCTCGGTGCTGCATACACTGCATGCGAAGCACGAAAGCCTGGGTTAGATTGTTATGGAGGAGAGGCTGTTCCCCAAGCAGCAAATCCCCCTCTCCACACCACTGAATTAGTCCAATGGAAAGGCAGAGCCAATACAGTTGGATCCAGCTGCGTCGCAGAGCTGGGCTAAGGACAGGAGCTCACCCTGTCTTGTGGGGCCGACCTGGGTCTCGAACCCTGGCCTGCTGGTTAACAGGCACAGCATCTTAACTGCTTGCGACAGCCATGGCATATTGGTGTGCTGTGAATAGTCTACAGGTGTGCCGTGAAATTTTGCCAATTTATTTATTACATAAATAATATGTAATAAGGGTGTGGGTGGCGCAAGTGGCTAAGACACTGTGCTTGTTAACCAGCAGGCCAGGGTTCGAGACCCGGGTCGGCCCCACAAGACCGGGTGAGCTCCTGTCCTTAGCCCAGCTCTGCGATGCCAGCTGGATCCAATTGTATTGGCTCTGCCTTTCCACTGGACTAACTCAGTGGTGTGGAGAGGGGGATCTGCTGCTTGGGTAACAGCCTCTCCTCCATAACAATCCAACCCAGGCTTTCGTGCTTTGCATGCAGCGTATGCAGTGCCGAGCAGGATATCATAGTCTTCCGAGATTGAGGGAGGCCTGCTTAAATATATTTATAAATAGGATTATCAAGGAACCGAACACCCCACAAGCAATGCCTTGTCAATTGTCCACAGACTGATGGTGTGCCTGGACTAGTTGAGCACTTGGTCTGTGTGCCATGAGATGAAAAAGACTGAAAACCTCAGGTCTAGGAGTTATTCCATTCTAGAGAATGAAATCCAGAGAAAGTGAACAGATTGGTTGCTTCTCATTCCAAGCAAAAGGAGAGAAATGCAGTCATTGCCTTTCTTGTGCCGAGTCCCACATCTCTGCAAAGTGGTTGTGCTTGAGCAGTGACCAGCACCGCTCGCGGTCCAGAGGGCAACACAGCAGACTGCGTTCTTCCACCCGGGATTGTGGAACTGAAACAGCACAAACTTATTTCTGAGGGCTAGTCTGAAGATCAGAAAAGGATCAGGAAGAAGTGGAGAAATGTCCCCCAGCTCCGTCCCACAACTCTGCACATTCATCATCTCAACATCTGCCCAGAGCTGGGAGAGACATGCGCCAAGGCTGATGGCACATGAAACCCCTCTTCACGGAAAAACTTCCGCTGACATCCGTGCTTGGGAAACAGTCCCCTTTTCCTAAAGGGCTTGCAATCTTGGCTTGTCTGGCAGCCTCTGACACCCCTACAGAAATCAAGGCTTGGCAAAAGGGAGGGTGAGAGAGAGACAGCGGGATACGGGATGACGGCTAGAAATGGGGGCCCTTCAGTAGTGGCAGCTCTTCTGCCATCTTTCCTCTGGATTGAGGATTGAGTCTCTAGAAAGCCCTGAAAACATTCTCAGGAAGAGTCAGCTTTTTAAAAGAGCACATTTGTTGCAAACCAGTGTTTACCATATTTACTCAGATCTAATGTGCCATCAAATCTCATGCACACCCCTATTTTAAAAGGCTTCAGATTTTTAAAAAGTGTGTACTGGTAACTGTAATGTGCAGCTGTAAAGCAGGTACAAAATTTAATTGTACAGCATCTAGTCATTAGCTATCTGATAATAATTAAATGGCAATGGATTTATGTTACTATTTTTACCTAACTGCACTACTTTATACAACAGTTATATTTTAATTCACAATATATTTTAATCATAATATAGGAAACTAAAAACTAAATACTGACCGATACTCATGATCGAAAAGCGGAGCTCAGGATTGCAGCCTTAATTCCTCTAAAATTCAAACTGGGTTTGTGGGCAGAAAACGACATCCTAGTCATTGACACATTTTCTCTGCTCCAAATTCCCGTCGGCACAGGACAGTCAGACGTCCCAGTACGGACACAGACGGATCAAAAGAGTGGGGTCCCAGGAGGGCAATGTCGAGAGAGAAACTGGGCTTTGGGGGCTTTGATAATCAGATGCACCGTAATGTGCACACAGGCTGAATTCGGAAAGCAAGAAGCAAGTCCTGCAGGAGCCTGGAAAACCAATACAGCCTGACAAGGGACTCAATCCGCCTTGTGTGTCAAGTGGACATTCCAGCATCAACATTCAAATCAGTCCGACATTTGGGACCCTCCAAAGCAGGTATTTGCAGAATCATCTCCTGTCAGTGGGAGATGCAAACCCCTGACGGCCCCATTCAAGAAGAATCCTGTTTCTATAGCAACCCGGCAAATGTGGTACGGCCTTGCCTCTAAGGGGGGGGGTTTGGGGGGAGCAACACACTTAAACCGTTAATGACTTTCCCCACTAACGAAGTCACACGGAAAGTGGCAGGAAGGAGGCCAGTCATGGACGCTCCCAGCCCCTCCTGTTGAGAAGTGGGGCAGCGGAAGGAGAGGGTGGAGAAAGTGTTGAGGGTGGAGAAAGGCCACCAAGACTCCAAAGAAATTCTTGGAGGTCAATGGAACAAGAGCAGTGGTGGCTCCAGCAGGTTCACACCGTTCACACCTGCGCTACAGAGCCAGTTGTTAATGTTGGGAACCGGCATATAAAGTGTAAAAATAGCCATTTAAGAGTGGCTGCCAGGTGGGCATAGAACCGGTTGTTAATTTCTTGGACTCCCATCACTGAACAAGATGACTGGTTTGGGAAAACATCACGAGAAAGCTCAGAAGAGTTCTGTGAACCTCAGTGAGTTCCCAGCTTCTCTGACCATTTCTTTAAACAAAAATATAAGGTGTGCTCCTTGGGCAGCCCACACCGTGTGCATCCTGGCACTTCCAAGAGATGTGGTGTTGGGGCTGGAGCTGCAAGAGGCAATATTTGAATCTGCCAGACTTGGTGAACGGAAAGCCGCTCCGTTCTCTGGAGGCAGGTCTTTGCCTCGGACCTATTTGAATAGGTTGGCTCAGAATAGAAGCACACAGAGGTCTGTTTAACAAAATCAGTTTCAAGGTCATTAATGAATCTCCAAGGAGAGTGATACTCACCCCTTGATTTGGCAGTGTTCAAGACAGTGTGCTGCGCATAGTCCTCTGGTGTGCCACAGGAATTAAGGTAATGAGTTAATAGGAAAGGCCGAGAAGGCCCTTCAACTGGGGGACTTGAACAGCCTGGTGTGCCTTGTCAATGGTAAAAACAACTGGTGGTGTGCCTTGACAGTTTCAATGCCTTGTTAGTGTGCCACTGGTTGAAGAGGAGCGCAAGGCTGCAAGACTTCCTAAGGAGAGAGACTCGGCTTGAAGGACTTAGTCTCAAAACACGTGTCTTGTGTGGACTCAGGAGGCAGGTTTTGAACCTGCAAGTGACTCGGGAGTTTTCCTCGGGAACAGTGAATGTGCAGCTCCTCCACGCTCTCCCGGGAAGAAGCCACTTGGACAGCAGTGAGACTTCTGAGCAGAGCTGCAGAGGGGTGGTGGTCCTGAGCAGGCAATGTGCCTGCACACCCACTGCTCTTCTTGCCGGCCCCACCACCTTGCCAAGCTGGGACACCAGCCTCCTTGCTGGTCCTTTCATGGGACTGGGAGTCATAAACAGAGGTTGTGGGTTCACTGCTAGGGTTCGTAAGGAAAACATTGGTGCTTTCAGCCCTGCTGCTTTCAGTGTGCACCACCAGGAGAGTGTTAAATGTGGACTGCGACAAACACACCTAGACACCCCCCTTGGAAAACACACTGATTTTGTGCTACAGTAACATCAGGGTGAAGGGGAACCCTGGTTCAGCTGGGTGCCTGTTGCTCCTGGACCCTGTTTTATTCTGAGCCCTGAAAACCCTGCATGGGCCAGCAGCAGCAGCAGCAGCAGCAGCAGCAGCAGCAGCAGCAGCAGGGTCTCTTCTCCAACCACCCCAATAGGGACATTGACTGGCATATTCTGTTGGATCTGCTGTTTGTCTGGATTGTGACTGTTTTCAGTTGGACGGATGTGTTTTGGTGCGGCTCTTGAGGGCCTCACTTTGTTTTTTCATTTTTAAAATAACTTCTGGGCCTCTCCTTGCCATTGAGCCGGCAGCCGGCTTGGCCTTCAGTGTTTCAACAGAGAAGAACAAGGGCAAGTTCTGCCTGGATGCAGCTCTTTTGTTCTCCAAGAGAAGGTGGATTAGTGGCTCTTGAATCCACGCACACGGCTTTGGCTGCTGGGAATTGGAGGAGTATCTCAAAGAGCCCGAGAACGTGGAGCCACTTGCTGGGCAAACCTCAGTCTCCTCCCCGACCCCATCAGGTGGATCTCCCAGTCGGCACTTTCTTTGTCCTCTTCCTAAAGAGGGAAGGAATGCAAAGAGCAGACCAGATCCTACGTTCTTGCCCGTCTGCTGCTTCAAATACGCAAGGCAAGCTCTGGAGAAAAAGGTGTTTCCTGGAGGTAAAAGTGAGCCCCGGATTGTCGTGGAGAAGATCAACTGTTCCCAGCTCAGGAGAGTCCCTTGAACAACACAGGCCTCCACTGGAGGGCTTTGGAGCAGTCAAACTGGGCCATGTTTCATTAGTGTTGTTTGATGAACTTGTCATTCATTTGCTTGCTATTCTCCATTTCTGTTACATCACTTGGAAGGTCTTTGGGAACCTCCGTAGCTGGGCAAACTCCTCAGTGTTTGAGGCTGATGTTTTTGCTTGCGGCCAGCGCTTCGAGGCTTCCCCGTCGCAAACCCTCAGAGAGCCTCCCCTCCTTCAACGCAACGTCAGCCGCTGTGCCTCGGGAAAGAGCAAATGGCGCATTTGGCCCCCAAATCTCTGAAGTGCTCCTGCTGCACTTTCTCTTTCCAGCAATTTCTGCACCAAAATGGGAGGCTTTTATATTAAAGAAGAAGCAGAAAAAGCAGGTGTGTTTCCCAGGGAGCCAATTCACAGCCACTCGACAGTCCCTGTTAAAAAGAACATGGAACTTGCTGATGGGAAGAGTGCGGCTGACGCTCTGTTGAAACCGAAGCTTGCCTTAAAACAACAAAGCCCACCACTAAATAAATGTCGCTGCTAATGACCCAATATTGAAACAGCAGAACCAGCTGCTCAGCAGAGGATGGATGTGCTGGTTGTTCTTTCTGGTTCAGCTGGTAAAAAATAAAAAAGATTTGGATGGAAAGCCAAACGTCATGCTGACGACCGTCCAGCTGCAGATACATGCAGCAAAAACCTATGCAGGTGAAGGCTCAGTCAGACATGGGTGGCCTAACAGGGTCTCTCTCTCTCTCTTTCACCTTCTCTCAGATTTCAGTCTCAGTCTTGCCTGTTCCAATATTGGCACAAGACTTTGGCAGAAGCTAAAATCAGGGAGGAACAAAGTGGCCACATCAACAAGTTCCTTCCTCCCAGGAACTCCCGCAGGTGTACATCCATCCATCCCCCTCTCCTTTTGTCCTCACAATGACCCTGTGAGGGAGGTCAGGCAGAGAGAGAGAGAGAGAGAGAGAGAGAGAGAGAGGCTGGCCCAAGGTCACCCAGAAAGCTTTGTGACTGAGCAGCAATTTCAGCCTGGGTCTTCTTGGTCCAAGTCCCAAACCATGACCCCATCCCAGCTCTTGGCTAGAACTGCAGAAATCCTCCTGCCCCCTTCCTTCCTTCCTTCCTTCCTTCCTTCCTTCCTTCCTTCCTTCCTTCCTTCCTTCCTTCCTTCCCTCCCAATGGATCAACCACTCATGAGAAGTGGAGGAGAAAAGCCTTCTATTCTTGTCCCGGATCTGTGAGCCAAGCAGTCCCCAGGCGGGCGAGAGACGGGGCAAGTCAGGTGCAAAGAATGGCCCTCCAGGGGAAATGGAGCGCTGCGTTCAGGCCGTCAAGAGGGAGCTGTAGCTCCAAATCCTATTATCTGCTTGCATGACTTGTGCACAAATTTCCCAAATGCTGAGAAATTGCAGAGTTTAAACCAAAGTTAAACTTTAATGAACTGGGCAAATGCCTTGGAAGCCTGAGATGAAAATGTTTGCTGGCTCAGTGTCAACATCACAACTGTGGTCTCGGAGCTTTGAAGTCACAACTCCACCTGGGGACCCTTGAAGGGTGACACAAAAGCAGATCCCGGTGGCTGAGCACTTGTTCTCCCTGCCTCTTGCTTCGTCCTCCTGCCCTTCTTGCCCCTCAGTGCTGGCCTCAATTCTCCGTTGGTGGATCCAGGCACCCTCTCACCTAACCATACATTCTCTCAGGCTGCGTCTCTCTCCCCCCCCTCTGTGAGATCTGCCCTTGACATAAGGCTAAAGTGGGATTAATCCCCGGAGTTCGCTGGAAAAACAGCAGGTTCCAAACATTTGAAAATAACTACCCTGAGAGATAACAGGCCATCCATCGCTCCTGGGGCTTCCCCTATAACTTTTGGAAGTCTGTGGTGTGGACATGGGCTGTGGGTGGTGCAAGCGGTAAAGACGCTGTGCCTGTTATCCAGCAGGCCAGGGTTCGAGACCCGAGTCAGCCCCACAAGACAGGGTGAGCTCCTGTCCTGAGCCCAGCTCTGCAACGCAGCTGGATCCAACTGTATTGGCTCTGCCTTTCCATTGGACTAATTCAGTGGTGTGGAGAGGGGGATTTGCTGCTTGGGGAACAGCCTCTCCTCCATAACAATCTAACCCAGGCTTTCGTGCTTCGCATGCAGTGTATGCAGCACCGAGCACGATACCAGAGTCTTTCAAGACTGACGGAGGCCTGCTTAATAGGAAACATGTTCATTGCACTGCACAATAAGGCTTGTTGACAGAGGAGTAAATCTTCCAAGGCATAAGGCTTTTATTTTTAGATTGTGCTCTTAATTTCTTAAGACCAGACTAAGTTGGTGGAGAAAACATATGGCTGTAAAGATGAACCATGTCAGAAAATGAGTCGCCCAGCTGGAAACAGTGAAGGAACCAGGAGAGCCTATTTTGTTTCTCCAACAATAAAGCTGCAGATTGAATTTCAGGCCCCAGTATCGGTTCCAGCCTCGGTGAGTGAATTGGCAGCCTCAGGTAGAATCCGCAGATAAATCTGGCAGCCATCTGTGGACTTTGCGCTGCTCCGGCGCTGCACCCGGCAAGATCATTAGAGAAGAGAGCTGGGCTTCACGGCACATTGTGCCAGCCATACCTGCCTTGGGCGACGGGAAGGACGTCCTTCAAAGAGACACTCGCCTTTCCACGGACACAGTCAGGTCCGCTTGGCCTGCAGGGTGGGTTTAGAAAAGGGCATTTTGCCTCCTGAGCCCTTCACTTTTATCTAATGCTGCAGAAACATCCGGAGATCGGTACAAGAAGAGCAACGAGGCCTCCCGCCGTCCTCTAGTCCTGATTTTAAAAGCTATTTAAATGAGCATTTAGGTTAGTGGCGTCTGTACAATCATGTTTACTTTTCCTAATGCTGATGGTGCTTGCAATACACTGTCTCTGCAAACCTGCAAGATGAGGCCTCCCCTTTCTTCTCCCTGACCTGCCACGGAGTGAAGGTAGAGAACTTATGGCAGGTTAATCTGCCTGTGGCACCAGGTGCCACCTGGACACCGTGCTGGTAACTGGCAATTCTTTACGTGCAACGTCCTCAAAACACATGTGCACAGAAGAGGGAGGGAGATGGTGGGAGCCGGTTGAAAAGGCCGGGGCAAAATGGGCAGGCTCTAAATTGCCAATTAAACACCTGGTCTTCCAAGTGGAGATTCAGCCCTTTGGGAAGGGATGTTCTGGTCCTGCAAATGCACGGTGACCATTGCCAGGAGGAGCCGGGCACATCTGGATGAGCCTCTGGATGAGGCCGGAGCAGCCCCCAGCCCCAGGCAAAGGAGCACTCCCAACCCAAGTGGGAGGCGTATTGGAGGTGGCACAGTCTGAGAAGGTGGTGCCCTCACCCAGCAGGCCTCAGAAAGGGCTGTACTGGTTCACGGCCGGTCATGGGCTCCAAAAAAATTAACAACCGGTTCTCTGCCCATCTGGCAGACACTTTTAAATGGCTATTTTTAAACTTTATATGTCCGATCTCTTGTTAACAACCGGTTCTGTAGAGTAGGTGCGAACCTGCTGGAGCCCACCACTGTTCACGGCGTGTTGCTTTATCAGTAACACTGGCTAAGTGGAAGCTTTGCATGTTTTGGTTCTTCTTGGCCATCATGATAGAGAACTTTACAGGTCTGTTCTTACCCTCAGAAATTAAAATTCCCCCTTTGCAAATTAATTCATCAAGGTTGATTAATCTTAGTAAAGTTTTATTTAATTACACTTGATAGCTGATTAATAAAATCAGCAGTACGTGTTGCAGGAGTTCCACTAACTTGGGCAGGAGGTTTTGCAGTACAGACCCAGTCTCTCTCTCCCCCCCCCCCCCCCCCGTGCTCTCCATGGTCCTGACTTACAACCAACTTGTTGCTCCCTCCCTCTCTCAAAGGACACGGAGAGGGAGGCACTTTTTCTTGCTTTTCCCCTTCTGGTCCAGAGATGTAGCCCTGATTTTGTGCCTTTGCCCAGATAGGGCAGGTTGCCTGATGGCTCTTTGAATCCAGGCCTTCAGCATTGCCTTTGCACAGCCACACTGACCTCTGGAAGCAGCCATAGGGTCAGCCCATTGGCGGAGCAGCTGTGACGAGCTGCCACTGGTCTGCTTATCTGGGCTGGGGGATTAGGTGGCTTCCCACCGAGGCTGAGAAGAGGACATCAAACACAAATGCTCTCTCCATCCCCTGGTTAAACAGGGAATTATCCAGCCTCTCTTTCTTCTCAATTGGGAATCAGGGGACAAAGCAAAGGGGGATTATTACATTTCCCACCCAGGGAAGCTCACAGCTGACAGTCACTCCATCCTTTGCCTTTTCTAGAAGAGGTATATAAAATATGTGCATCCTGTCCCTTGCAATGGAGCTGCAGGTGCTCCATTTTGTTGCATCCTGAGGAAGTGGGGGGGGGGGCAATCTAGGAGGCCTGCCTCCCTCCCTTCTCCATATAATTTGTTCTCTTAATGGTACGGAGGGGTCTACTTGGACATGTAGCAATTGCTCCTGATACCCATAGAAACTTTGCTATCTGGTTCCACCTGCACCCCCCGAATTCCTTGTCTAGTGTGCCTAAAGGGAGATTTTTTTTCCCTCTGAACAATTTTTAAAGGGTGCTTCTGTCTGCGCTTGGAACGCTCTCTTTCTCCGAGAACTAATTTTTAAAAGCGCTGTGTGTGTTTCAGGTTCTGGGCAGCACCACCCATTTGGCAAATTCAATTGCTCGATGTAATTGATTCAAATCTCCAGGCCGTCTTCATTGGGTGGAAAAAAGAGTTAACAAATCAAGAAGTGCCATGACCCAATTTTGTCAGCTCCTTCTAGTTCCTCTCTGTAAATCCTCCGCTCTCCCCGTTCTAGAGTCTTCACCACGATATAATTTTGCAATGCAGCCAAAGGGCGTGGGAGTTAGAATGTGTAAATTGCAATAAGATTTACTGGCTGTAATTGCCGTGTACGATGCCCCGAGAACTGTGCCGTGCACTGAGATTTGCTAAGTGTTGTGGATATTAAATATGTATCGAGGCTGGTGCTGTGAAAACCAGGCTGTGTATCCTTGGAGGGCCTGAGCCAAGATTTCCCTCTGCCAGGAAAAAGGGACCTGATGGGGCTGATGTGATGTTGGAGGACGACAGCCAAGGGAGGTATCCGATGACAGGTGAAAGCCCATGATTGAGCTGTGCAAGTCACTGACAACTTTGTGTGCAGTATAGACTTCCTTTCCAATAGCCAACCCTACCTTGCATCAATATCAGGGCAATGGACTCTCTGGAACAGGCAGGCAGACCTTACAGGGAGCAAAGGTTTGCCCGCTCTGTTACAGGGAGACCTGCCTTTAACGGAAGGGAGTCTGGGCATGACCAGAGCCAGTACTGGGAGGCCTTAGCTTGGAACCAGTTCTCAAAGCCTGGCTAAGCTCAGATGAGGATCACACAGGGATGTTGCAAAGGTAAATATACATATGCAGAGTGCCTGAAGGAAGAGCTTGGGGCTCACAGGCAAATGTGCTTTTCGGGGCACCCTTCATTGGATAACACGAGCACATTGATAACTTGAGTAGGATGTTTCCATCTTTGCTCCCTTGTCACGACATCCAAAAAATGCAAGGTGCAAATGCTTCCCGTGTCCCCCCGGCCCCCTCGGACACTTTCACTTGGCTGACTACCGTTCTGTTGGAAAAACAGTGCTTTAGGCTCCTTCCTGCTGAGAGCTGCAACCCAGAAGCCTCCATCTCAGGGGATTCCTGCTTTGGGTCTGCTCAGGCTGAGGGTCCTCCACAGACCATTCGGCTGTCTAGATGTGTTCCCCCCACCCCGCCCCCCAGGAAGAAATTCAGCTTTGGGTTGAAGTGGGCTGGTTGCTAATTTCCACTTATGATCCACAACTAGGATGCAGGGAGCTGAAGTGAGGCTTCCTACAGAATGTAGGTGCTCCACACACTTTGGGGCCTTCTCTGACCCTGATGACGTAGCCACATCTCTGCCACCTCAGAAGCAGGCACTGCATCCTGGCCATGCTCTTCTTTGCACTCAACCCATTTGAGCTGCAGTAGGGTCACCACAGTTTCCTGGGAGTTGGCCCCACAGAATATGATGGGACTTCTTTGTGAGTAGGCCTGCTTAGGACTGTGTGTTGCCAAGTCTGATTATGCTGGGGGAGGGGGTTGGCAAGTGAAAAAAAAACAAGCACAGTTTCCAGCCATTGCTAAGCACAGGTCTGGGTCCTTTGCGGCAGACACTCTCCTGCAGCTCAGGTATTCTCAGTTTCAGGCTCAGCAACAACTGAGATCCTGGCTTGGTGACACTTTGGTATGGTCCCTACATGGATGCGTCCTTGGGCTGTGCTTTGGCTCCTGTCAGGTTTACACCAGCATTTGAGCCCCAAACCATCCCACCCAGTCTTTCAACCAACTCCTTGGAGAAAGAGAATAGCAGGAAGAGCTGCAGGCAGGATAAGGCAGTGCTTCTCAGACAGAGGCGTTGGGATCCCTTTGGGTGATGTGAGGACCCCAGGAGGGTGGGATCTTCCAAGAAGGGACACAACTCTGAAGAGCGTGGTCTTCCTCCCTCACCACCCAGAACCCAGGCAGTGGATCCCCCACTGATTACGTCAGACTCCTTGGTTTCACAGGTGTGACTTTGCCCTTCCTGGCTCACGATCTCAAGAAGGATTTGGATGGAATAAACACATCCAGAAACAACGGCTTTTTCATTCCTTGGGTTCTCTGCATTTGTCTTGCAAAAAGAACCAGATCTACCAAGTCTGTTTCTCTTCTAATGAGAGAGTAGGATTCCCGTCCCCTCCCACTGCGCCTTGCATGCAGCATCACACTATTTGAACATGAGGCTTCTACACAGTGGTGGTGGGAGGTGCCCTGACTTCTCCGGAGGGTGGCCCAGCTCCTCAGAATTGGAGGAACCCTGGGTGCCGAAGCAGATCAGAGGTGGCCCTTCCAGTGTGTGTGTGTGTGTGTGTGTGTGTGTGTGTGTGTGTGTGTGTGTGTGTGTGTGGAATGCAAACCTTACAAAATGTTTGGCTGCAGGATTGTGACAGTGTGGTTGTCAGTTTCCCCAATGACCTTGGCAAGTGCCGGATCCCTTCATTTCCATTGAGCCCTGCCTTGTTTCTGGAATGTGTCTTCCCCACTGCTGAGTGTGCTTGTCCCAGTGGGGTCCCCTGATCTGTATCTGGGCTTAGGATAACACCCGCAGTGCAAATGATGAGGGTGATGTGGGGCGCTCAGCTTGTCCCCAGGGAGAGCTCATTGTTTTTCAGGATGAGTCTCGAGGGGACACTTCTAATCTGTTATCCCAGTTGTTGCATCCACAGCGCAATGTTGCTCGACAATTCATTAGGCGCAGTGTGGAGTGTGAGCAATGCCTGGTGGGATTAACCTTCAAAAACTAATTACTGAACAGATCAGCCAAAAAAGGCTGCCGTGTCACTCCAGCTGCGCAACACGCCAGGGGCGTGGAAAGAAAGATTGTGACACGCATGCAACAGGCATTAATCATATTGTGGCAAAAGCCTGAGCTGGAAGGGGGAGCAAAGATTTGAAGGAAAACATTCATCTCTTGAGGTCTCCAGGTGGGTCTCCAGGAATGGGCTCCAAGGAACACACTGAGCAGCACAGCTTGCTGGACACCACCTTGTACCTCACCCAACATTACTCAGAAGTCAGACTCAGAAGTTGGCGCTCACCACATCCAGGGAGTTGCATTAAGCTAAAGACCAAAGGAGGAGTAGAAGAACTTGCTGAATTTGTGTCCGGCCGAACACAACGCCCCAGCCGGAGTCCTGGGAGGAGGGTCCCTTCCTCAAGCCCTTCCTGTTTCAGTCTCCCTGCCACAAAGCTCAAGAATCAGATGTGCTGGTGGACCCCAAACCAGCGGCCTTTCATCTGTCCTGCCCCAAACATACGTGGAACAGCCAGATGAGAAGTGGGGAGCCCTGAGACAGAAAGCTGTGGCTTTCCGCTCTCTGTGCGAGGCCGGCCGTCTCTCCCCCCCTCCTAGTGGGCTCCTCTCTGCAATCCACAGTGGCCACAGGACCCCCATCTCTCCACTGGGCACACGTCACGTCTCCCCAGGAAATCAGACTGGGATCAGACTTCAGTGGCCGTGACAGATCCTGCCAAGTTTCCTGCCTCCTGCGCAGCTCAGACACGATTTATTCCCTTTATTAAAGCCTCAAGAACTTATTATTAAAGCCTACATTAAATATTTAAGGAGGGCAAGTTTCCCTCCGAACAGCCATCGCAGCAGAGGCCCTTTCTTTCAGTGGCGCAACACTCAGCCAGGCCGATCAATCTGTCCACCAGAACGCAGGAGAAATTAATGCGCTCCATTAGCATTTGGGAGGTTCTTGCAGTACAAGCAGGAATGAGTTTTGCTTTGGGGATCCCAATGAGTTGCAGGTGACCAGATGGGAAGGGGAGCAGCAACCCCCTTGGATGGGGGAGAGGAGACATGCAGCTTGGGCTGGAGGTCCCAATTCGGGTTCTCTGACTGCACCACACCTGGAACCCTGTGGCAGCATTCTGGACCCCTGAGACACTTCTTGGGTGAGTCCTTGAGTGGACATGGCTGCAGGCCCACACTTCTCGAGGCCCCCTGGCCTGTGGCCCTGTCCCTGCATGTGCTCAGAAAGGCCTTTACAGAAGCAGTATCGTCCGATGCTAACCAGACAGGCCATCCCAGCCTTCGGGCACCACACAGGCAGGGACGGCCCTTCCATCAGGACAGCTGAGGCAGGCAGAAGATTGCTGGGCGCATCTCCGTCCACCTCCTTCTCCTCCACTCCCTGGATTGAAAAAGCAAAAGGGGGCAGAAGAGAAGAGGTGGATTTGACCATTGGTGGAACTGAGGCCACCACATATTCAAGGAAGGGGCAGCACTTGTGGTAGCCTGTTGCCATCCAGGCAAAGGAGAAATTGCCAAACACCTGCTAGGAATGGAACTGGGATGCCAAACCCAACTCTGGTCTCCTATGGAAAGGTCTACAAAGGCTCAGGCTCTTGCCTTGGCACTAAAGAGAATGCAGATCCATTCGCTATTATTTTTCATTTTCTTTGTAAACCACTTTGTGAACTTTTTAGTTGAAAAGCGGTATATAAATACTGTAGATAGACAGAGATAGATGGATCCCATGTTGGAGGCCTAGGAGAAAGTCACCAATGTTCCCACCCCAGGGTGGGCTCCAGTGTTGACCAGCTGAGTGGTGCTACAAGAGGAGCAGACCCACTTTGCACTTCTCTCTCTCTCTCTGCAGTGGGGACTCTTGGCAGCTTCCAGGAGGTGATGGAGACCTGGGAAAAGCACATGGAAAAGTGTTCAGCTCAGATCTCCTGACTGAGAGCTCCTGTGGCAATTAAAGCGGGGGAAGCCCCAATGTCCCAGTTTCAGGGTTCTGCACCCATCCAGTGAAAGACATCAGTGCTTTCCTGATGACTCATGAGAACGTCTCTATTCTGCTAAGATTTCTGAAAATGCCTGCATTGCTTTTGGTGTTAGCAGGATCAGGACCCCCTCAGTCTCTCCCTCCCCACTGGGAATTCTATGTTAGGGTGAATGGCAGGGATTGAATTCAAGGGCTTCCCTAGATCTCTCTTTTTACTAATCCAGCAGGAGGCACATTGTAATTGAGTGGATGATGGATGATGGGTGGCTGCTTTCCAGCCCTTCATAACAGTCAGCCGGACTGCCTCCCCTCCCCTCCCTCCCCTCCTCTTCCCTTTGTGACTAAATGGCATGTTTGTGGCAAGGGGCGTAAAAGGCAGGCACACAGTGAGACCGACTCAGAGGAAGATGTCCATGTGCTTTCTAGGGAGGGCAAGGATGGCCACAGCAACGTTGGACACGTCCCGGCTCAGCCACGGATCCCGGCTTTGTTTTCTTCTTTCTGGCAGGCCTCTGCACTTGGAACAGCAGCGTGACAAGCACAACAACCAGAAGTCCTGATCACGAGACTGGATCCAGGCATCGGGCTTTGCATCAGACTTCTGTGGCTCTGGCACCGGGCTTGATGAGGGTATTGTGCCCCCCTTCCAGAAGGCGGCCGAGCGTTTCCACCTCTGCAGGGCCACACACAAGGCTGCGCTGGAAATGGAAAGCCATGGCAGCCACTGAGAACAGCACCGTGTCCCTCCCCTGGACCTTGGACCCAACAGGACACCAGAGGATCTCCGCGAAGACGGGTTCTACACTTTTCTCATTTTAAAAATAGGAAAAAACATTTACAAAGAAAGATCTGGAACACCTACGGAATTGTGTTTGCAGACAAGAAGAAGCATCATCAAGAGTCTCCCTAATTCATGTAGGAAACAGCCTCCCACTTGGTCTGTGAAGGTTGTGTGTTGGTGTCCAGGCTTCCCTGTCTGCATTTTAAGAGACGGCTGGTTTTGGAAATTTTCAGCAACTGTAATGCGTGGAAGTGTCTTGGCCCTTCTCTGGGGAAAACACTCAGCCAGAGCCCTGCAGTGTTGAG